>JAQQZR010000018.1:17339081-17341581 GCA_030068235.1 Notoglanidium macrostoma
CATAAGTATTCACAGCCTTTGCTCAATACTTTGTCGATGCACCTTTGGCAGCAATTACAGCCTCAAGTCTTTTTGAAAATGTTGCCACAAGCTTGGCACACCTATCCTTGGGCATTTTCCTACAGTAACCCCCTTTGGCTGTTTGTACTATTATTTACTGTACTTTTCACTACATCTGACTCCACTTTCTCAGTCCCCATTGGTTCAACTATATTGGTGGTGGACAGCCAACAGGTGTTCTTAGACCAACCCACAGCTGTGGTGTACATTCAATGCAAACTCTCTCTACCAATATTTCCAAAAGTTTCCAAAGTGTGTTAAAAAATAAAAGGATAACATATTTGTTTATTCATTGTGGTTTATATTCATGTAATACAATTAATTCAATTGTGATCAAAGTGTTCAAAGTGTACGTGTGTGTCAACACAATACTGCATTGTGTCATGTCTTAATACATTCTGTGGTTAAGAATATATATTCAGCCGTATTGACTAAAAAAGTGCTCATGTGCTAAATTATCATATCCAATTAGATGCCACACAGCAGGACACATTGAGTGATGGGACGTGTTTGAGTCTGATTTTAGGGACATCACTGAATTTACAGAAGTGGTATGTTTCCTTGCTACTCTGACAGATGAGATCAGGGAGTTGGGCCTGTGCCCCTCACTCTGCCAGTGGGTTCTGGATTTTTAAATGGTCAGCCACAGGTGGTAAAATTTGGTGGCTTTAACTCCATAAGCCTCACTCTCAACACTGGAGCCTCCAAGGCTGTCTCAAGTCCACTGCTGTACTCCCTGCATATGCACGACTGTCTAGCCAAATCTAACACCAGTTTGAAGACGATGCTATGATGGTAAGCCTGATCACAAAGAATGATGAGAAGGCCTATGTGGATGATGTGGAGAGGCTACCCCAGCCTGGCCAACAACCTGTTCCTAAACATTAACAAGGCTAGGAAGATTGCAACCAGGAACCTGTTTGTAGACTTCAGAAGGGAGCAACTGAGGATATACACAGCTCTTGCAATCAACTGGACTCCAGTGGAGATAACGAGCAGCTTCAAGCATACACCTCTAACACACATTAGCAAGACCTGTTATGGACTTATGGAGGGTAAGACCATTTCCATGAGCTGAGGAATTTCAACATTTCCTCAGCTATTCAGAAGTCTTACATCTCCACTACAAAGAGCATCCTCACTGGGAACATCACTGTCTGCAGCTAATATACTAATATTTTAGAGTATATATGAACATACTTACATTTACATATGCAGATACATACATACATAAATACAGGTGTGTTTTTATATTTTTTTGTTTGTACTCCTATACTTTTTGTTATATTGTCTGTATAGTTTATTTGTTGTTTTCACTATGAACAGTCTTGGAGTTGCTGCATCTCATTTCACTGCACTTTGTACTCATTACAAATGTGCATGTGGCAAATAAACCTTTGAATCTGGAGTCTTGATGGTACTTTTAGTATCTGACCTAGTGAACCAGTATTACCTCCTTTCCACCAACAGGGAAGGGATTCTGTTCTGGTTCGTGCAGCAAATTGCCATAAATGTAAATGTGAATGTTCAGCTCAGGCTTCTCTATCCCTGACCACAGATTCAAGCTACTCCTGAAGGATTCGAGATGTTCTCAGGACGTACTATATTAGTCCTGGTGATTCTACAGAGGAATCTCATTTCCACTACTTGTAGACTGACTGGTAAACTAGCCAGCATAAAGTTGTTTCTTTAATATAAATACACTGTTAATCTCTTTGGCTTCATTAATACATAGTGAAATTTTTCTAGTTGTCTTAACATTTCCAAATGACTTCACTGAAAATACTTCAAAAGTATTCGTTAAGAGAAAAATTAAAACTAATGTCAGTGTTAATGTGTGTTATTTGTTTATTTGCTCAGATATTTAGCTACATTATTCAGATTAGAAGGTTCAGTCACACAGTCCACATTTAAATATATATATTTTTAAACTTTACATTCAATTATTCACTGTTTAATGTGTTAATATGTAAAGCTTCATGCAGTGTATATATTAAATAAATATTCCAGCTATAGAAATAACAATCAGTGAAGCTACTGATAGAGATAAATGCACACAGTTACAGTATATTAAGTGCTACATGAAGTGAACAAGTGCATAGTCTGGAACAGAAATAAATAAATGTTGAATATAAACTGGTCCTATGCTAATAATCCATTATACAACATACTGCGATATTCATGTTCACCACACTGTAAGCTATCATTACTGCACTTTCTTATACATGAAGGAGAGTCAAATGTGTTTTCAGGGATTACCATGGTTACTTTTAGCCAGCTAAAGCTATTTTAATATGTGGTTCAATGTATGGGTGAACATGTTCTGATATCAATATTATATTACTATTAGTATACTTTATATTACACCAGAGATAGTTGGGTGTTATCACAATTTTATATCATTTTTATGAATTTTATATAAGCACACACACAGTGCTAC
>JAQQZR010000018.1:17346581-17356581 GCA_030068235.1 Notoglanidium macrostoma
ACATGCGCACTATATATACACACAACACACTAAATACACATATACCCTCTACACTCACTAAGTATACACACTACACACTCACTAAATATACACACTACACAAACTACATATACACACTACACCCTCACTATATATACACATTACACACATACTAAATATACACACTGCAAACACACTACATATACACCCTACACATGCACTACATATACACACTCACTAAATATACACCCTACACACAAACTACACATACACACTACACACTCACTACAAATACATATTACACACAGACTACATATACACACTGCACACTCACTAAATATACACACACAACAACCCTCACCACATACACACTAAACTCTCACTACACACACACACACAATACTACATGTTCAGAAAAATACACACTATGCACTCACTTCATATACACACACTACACTTACACTAAACCTTCACAACATCAACACACTACACTACACCCTCACTACATACACACTACAACTTCACTATAATAGACATTATATATACACCTTCACAACATACTATCTATGTACTGCATTACAAATCCATAACCCCGCCCCTTACTATTGTCCAGCTTGTGAGATGTGAGTGGTTATAATGATGGGTGGAGTTATAGGTACTAGGTGTTACGTATAAACACACACATACACACACACACATACACACACACACTTATTTGTCCAGTGGGATGATGAAGGACAGGCTGTGTTGGCGATTGGTGGTGTTTTGTTGTGAGAGGCGGAGTTTCCTCTCCATCCTCTCTCTCTCCTTCCTTATTCGTCTCTCTTCTTGCTGGATCCACCTTCTTTCATGCTCCACTTCTGCCTCCTCATCTCTCAGAGCCTGCGTTCGCTCCTCCCACTGCTGTAGCTCCACCTCCAGTTCCTCCTTTTCTCTTTTCATGCTGTCCATTTCCTCTGAGTGATTGCTATCTCTCTGTTCCACATTTGAATGGCCCATACTCCTGTCATCAACCTAAACACAGCATTCAATAACACACAACAGTACACAACATTAATTAATTCAAGCACTCATAGACACACATTACACAGCATTCATTCACACACACACACACACACACACACACACACACACACACACACACACACACACACGTTACAAAGCCTTCATTATAACAAACACAAAATGTTATACAGTGTTCATTAGTTTTTTGCTAACACACAAAAATTGATACTCCAAACTCTAAAAAGGTTTACTTCAGTTGCCATATTGATAACTCTTTTTGCTGAACTTAACTTCTTAACTGCACACTTAATCTCATGCTATTTTACATAAAGCACTGCCACTTAAAACTCTTAATCCCTTTACCTTCAGTCCACACAAACAGCACACAGCAGTCAATGTCTAAACACAAACAAGCTTAATTCTCAACACACTGTTCCAATTGTTGAATCAACCAATGAGGGAACAGTTATACAAAGTAAATGCATGCATAAGAGGGGCCTCAGGTTAGCACTTTGTTTGGTAAAATGAAGCTCAACAACCAGCCCAGAGGTCAAGGAAGAAGAAGAGGTGGTGTGAGGGAAGGAGTGGGTCAAGGACTTAGAAGAAGAGGAGGTTGACGATGATGCCAAATTACAGATGACATCATAGCAATAATTATTGACCATGTACTGGTTCATGGCATGACCATGAGAGAAGCTGACCAGCGGCTCCAGCTAAATTTCTCACTTGCATCTATAATCAGAACATTTAGAGAAGGACATAGTTAATTCAGTTTCTGTTGAGTTCTGTTCTGTCATCTCTACTCTATGTAATACAATAAATATAACCTACTTGTGTGTGCCCTTGTATTGTCACATCATAGTGAAAACTGTGCTGATGCCACACCTAATTTTTCTGTATTCTAATAAAGGCATCGAGTTAGTGGCAGGAGTAGACATATTTACACAAGACCAGCAGAATGCTATTGTTGACATGGGCCATGCCAGCAACTCTACTCAACTCTGAATTTATGGATAATACAAATACAAATAATTAAGGACAGCACATTTTTCTAAGAAATTCTAGGTGTGAGCCTGCGCACCCATTACCATTTCTCCAGCACAACAGAATGTGCATGAAACAGATTTATCAAGTTCTGTTCCAATGCAACAGTGATGGAGTGAAAGAGCTGTGGTTTCATTATGTGCAAGTAAGAGCTTTCTTTTATGACATGATATGTAATATTATATTTACCATAATTTCCCATATACAGCCACAACACTATTTTTATATATAGGCAGTAAAATTGCATTTCTCATTTCAGAGCATGTTTGAGCTGGAATTTAACGATGTTAATGAGGCCGGTTTTAACTTCGCAAAGGAGGAGAAAGGCATTATGGGCGACTGTCCTATTATACATATCACTGGCTTTTGTGGGGGAAATGTCACTCACTGTGCTACCAGCAGCAAGGAGTCCACCACCATCATGCCACCTTAGGACTACATAACACTGCACATCTACTGATGCTTCTCAGTGATCTTATAGATGCACTGATGGAACTGGAACATTAACAACAGGGACATCCAGAGGAGTCTTATGTGATCATTTGGGTTAAAGTTAGTTTCCATCAGAGTAAATAAGTCTGTGAATAGTTTGACAATAATGCTAGATTCACAAATTTGTTCCTTCAACCTTATTCTCCAATCCTCAACCCTGTTGAGGACTTTTTCTCAGCATGGTGAAGGATAGATGTGTGACAGACATCTGTATGAAAGAGAAAATCTACTTTGCAATATACAGTAATGTTGATGAGCGTGCAGAATAATTTATATATTTAAATATCCTGTCGGACAGGGTCAGGCCAAAGGGCCTCGTCAACATCACATGCTATGTCCTCTCTAGTGAGACGGCATGAGAAATATCCCCTGCTGTGGCAAATGCACCATGGAAAGGCTCTAAGTCTACATCATTACAAGATTTTCTCTTTCTTATAACAAATTTGTGAATGTAGTATTGTCAAGGCATTCATGGACTTGATTATTTGGATGGAAATGGAACAAGCAATTAACAGACAATCAGCACAATCAATTGAAAACACTGTAGCCAAAGCAAAAATGTTCTGATATTATGAATTGCAATCAAGAAAAAAACGAGATTAAAAAACATACATATGTATATATTATTTTGGATCTTTTGTTACTTGCAATTCATAATTACAGAACATCTTTGCTTTGACTACAGTTTGAATAATTATAGTAGTTATATAATAGAGTATATATATATATAATAGTAGAAATATAATAGTTTGACATTGTTAGTGTCAAGAAGGCAGTAGTAGTGTTTGTATATTTTATGCATGTTTGTTTGTTTTGATGACAAAGTTTCATTTTGAGCACAGGTCGCATGGTTTTGAGTCAATTGTTGGGTTTTGACGGACAGAGATGAATTTTGGAGAATAGACTAGGGTTTTTAGTTTGTGTTTAGGATTTTGAAAAAAAGGTGATGTGATTACAGAAAATGTGTTTTGTCAATGGAACAAACTAACACTCATTATACAGCATTCATTATCACATACACACATAAAATTACACAGCATTCATTAACACACACAATGTTACAGTGTTCATTAACACACACATCACACAGTATTCATTAACACACACTTTACACATTGTTCATAAACACACACACAAGGTTACACAGCATTCACTAATTCATTAATTCACACCCATGTTGTCTCTTTATTAAGCCACACCCACCTTCCCATTAGTGTCAGACTGCAGAGTTTTTTCCTCCAGGATCAGGAGTTTCTGAACTTCATATACACTGTCCTGCATCATAACTGCAGCCTGCATCATTTACATATTCTCAGTTACATATTAGCATTTATATACAATCATTTATATATCCCCATAATTTGCATAATTATATTTGAATATAATTTAAATATTTAAATAATCTTTAAAAATTACAAACACATGAAGTGAATGCAGACCTGCAGACTGTACAAGATCTGAATTAAACTCTGCACACAGTCCACCACCTGTAGTCAGACACCCACCAGAACACACTCACACACACACACACACACACACACACACACACACACACACACACACACAGAAACAAATTAAAAATAGTGTAAATGTTTAATGTTAATGTTTCTCAGCTGTTACAAATCCAACAATTCATGCATCACTCTGCGGTAATGCTAAGCATATTAGCCTGTTAGCAATGTTAGTGTCAGGCTAATCATGATGTGCATTTATAGCTGTTTGAATTATTATTATTATTATTATTATTATTATTATTATTAGTAGTAGTAGTAGTAGTAGTAGTAGTAGTAACAGTAGTTATACCTTTATTATAAGAGGTTCCTTCCGTTTTAGACATTTCTTGCTCAGTTCCTCAGCTGAAGATAAAATAATTCCATTCTTAAATTCTCCTTCATGTGTCCAATAATAACAGCAATAAAGTTTCTGATGCTTTGGCGCATCTCTGGAAAGAGTCTTAAAGTTATTAAAAATACAAATACTGCAACTCTTTAGACTGTCAGCTACTCCATTTCTTACTTTCAAAAGGCTCACTAGAAAAATTTTACTCATTTGCCTAAGTTAAATAAAATACACCATCCCTTTTGTCATTGTTTTAACCAAGACAGGCAAAAGCTTAACCTTTTTCTTTTAAATAGAGGGAACTGAATTTGTGTGTTTTTATTTCATTTCTCCTTTCAAAACTTTACAATGAGATATAATATCCTCTGTAAGCACTTAATACTATTTGTTAAAAGTCATCCAATTTCATAATAACAATGTATTTCCATACTTTTCTTTCACATATTCTGCTACATGTACCATATATGCATTTTCACATTACATGCATGTAAGATACAGCATTCATTATGTACAACAAAAGCTTAACCTCACAAGAAAATGACTAATGTAAATTGCATAATATTTTAAACCAAGATAAAGGAATATAACCTCACTGATCATCCGAACACACCTGTCTATCTGACCACAGTATTTTATTTACCTGAACTTTATTTGGAACTCAGGTATGTAGAACTCAGGTTCTCTGTACAGTGACATAAATATATCTGACAGCTGATAGGTGATTAGCTGCAGTTAAATAGTAAATTAAACAACATTGTTTATTTTTTGCAATAAACTGTGAGAGTAAACTCAGTAACCACATATCAAGACACACCTGTTATCATTTCTAATGTCATTCCAACTCCAGATTGCTTACATTTATCAGCTAGTGTATAAATTTGCCTGTTATGATTGTTGGGTGGATTATTATTTTGTATGAAAGTATTTACACATGTTGGGCATGTTGATAAATGCACATGACACTAAGAGAGTTTATTATAAATACAAGGTTATTAGTTTTGTTCAGTAATACATTTAAATGTATAACATGATCAGTGGAAGACAACTGTGTGCAGCCACCTGAGTTCTGTGTGAAAGCAATGAGAAATGCTGACAACATTCTGATCAAATGTCAATCCATTATCTATACCGCTTTATCCGTCTGGGTCGCGGGGGGAAGCTGGAGCCAATCCCAGCAGTCATTTCGGGTGAGAGGCAGGAACTATGGGCAATTTAGAGTAGCCAGTTGAGCTAATCTACATGTCTTTGGACTGTGGGAGGAAACCGGAGCACCCAGAGGAAACCCACACATGCACGGGGAGAACATGTAAACTCCACACAGAAAGGTACCCTGGGTGACCAGGGGATCGAACCCAGGACCTTCTTGCTGCGAGGCGACAGTGCTGCCCAATGTCTAATCAGTTTGGAGTATTTCATACAACGTTTTTCCATTTGTAAGTAATAAAAGAAAAATAAGTAAGAAAAACTGTAATTGAACAGTAACAATAATAATGACATAAAATGTTCATATTATTATTATTAACTTTCACACACATACACTCACCATGATGAATGAAATCATGATACCCAAAGAGCAGTGACATCACACACACCAGCAGATTTACTACTGAGAGAAAGACAGACACAAAGAAATTATGTGTTACATTAACACAATTTGTCCATAGTGTGTGTGTGTGTGTGTGTGTGTGTGTGTGTGTGTGTGTGTTTGTGTGTGTGTGTGTGTTCTACATCTCTGTAATGATGTTAAGTGTGTGTGTGCGTGTGTGTGTGTGTGTGTGTGTGTGTGTGCATGGGGCGCCATTTCTAAAAACAGATTAACATTTTTATTGGTGCCATTTTTCTATCATTTAGAAAATCTATAATTTTTTCTATCATCTAACATTTCCATACATTTAGAGATAAATTCATTCAAACTTCCTCATGTTAGTTCTTGCTCTTAAATCTAAATGTTGTGTTCTAAATGCTTAGAAGATATGATAATTTGTCACACCCCTGTGATTACTGTTGGCTTTTGTATTGAAAGGTGCACTGTGCGTTGTGATGTGCCTCAGCTACAGTCATGATGAATGTGGTATCTTTGAGTGATATCCAAAGACATTAAATCGTTGGTGGTACGGCTTAGAGTTGAGAAATGGCGCTAACCGGAGCAGTGATGCATGATTCACAAGGCTTTTGCTTAGCATCTAGACCGCATCTTTTTTGTAAACATTTTAACCGTTTTGTGTGAAGATTCAAAATTGTTCTATTTAAATACCTAACACTTTAATCTATTTTGATATCACTCAAGGATAACACTTTCATCATGACTGTAGTTGAGGAACATTACAGCACGCAGTGCACCTTTCAAAGCAAAAGCCAATAATAATCACAGGGGTGGGATAAATTAGCATATCTTGCCCCTCCTCAGTCCAATGGTAGAGAACTCAAATCACCATGAACAATCTTGCACTCAAAACTTGACCCTGTTACTAAAGTCTGAGTTGTAAGCTGAGATGAGGATGGGATCCCTTTTGAGACTGGTTCCTCTCAAAGTTTCTTCCTCTTGTCATCTCAGGGAGTTTTTCCTCACCATTGTCGCCACAGGCTGCTCATTAGGGATATATATATACATACATTTATAAATTCATAAGTTTATATTCAAAATCTATATACTTCTGTGAAGCTGGTTTGTGGCAATGTCTGTTGTTAAAAGCGCTAAACAAATAAAACTGAATTTAATTGAATCTTCTAAACATTTAGAGTGAAATATTTAGATTTAAGATTTAACATTTATATTTAACATTAAACATTTAGGCTTAACATATAATATTTATATTTAGATATAACATTTAGATTTAAGCTATTACACTTAGATTTAACATTAAACATTTAGATTTAACATATAACATTTATATTTATCATTTAACATTTACACAGCAAGAACCAACATGAGGAATTTTAACACTGTTTTTTGAAATTTTTTTTGCTGTAAATGTATGAAAATTTTGCTTAATGACAGAAAAATGACACCTATAAAAAAGTTATAAACTGTTAAAAATATAACTTATAAAAAGTTATAAACCTATAAACTGTTTTTACAAATGGCACCCCGTGTGTGTGTGTGTGTGTGTGTGTGTGTGTGTGTGTGTGTGTGTGTGTGTGTGTGTGTGTGTTGCGTGTGTGTGTTTTTACCCTCTGCCTGTGCAGCAGTCAGTAGTGTCCCTCCATGTGGTATGTGTGTCTCTATGAGTAGGTGCTGGTGAGTTAATGTCCCAACACACAATCTGAGTTTCTCCTCCAGAACTGCATAGATCTGCACATCTAGAGAAAACAGAGCCTCTACACACCCACATACGCACACCCACACCCACACACACAGAGTAAACATCTTTACAGAGGTGTTGAACAGTAGGGCTCATGCTACGATTGTGAGCATCTTCTATACACCACTATAATCACTAATATAATTTCTACAACTGCTCACACATAGGTAGATACAGTGAGAGAAAATATGCATTTTGATAACTTTGTTCTTGTTATTTAACATACTAACACTACATGCATCCACTTCAAAATTACACACGTAACTTTTGACTGTGTACTTTTAAATATAAGTATATAAGTATTTATTCAAATGCATACACAAAGATACTGCATATTCAAAAAACTAAATTGATGATAAAAAACTGTATTTAATAGTGTATATGTACGTAAAGATTACATAAAAGTTAATCAATTTCTAGATATAAATGCTGCAAAAAGTGTTCTTGTGCATAAAGTGTTCTTATAAAGTTCACTGCCATTATTTTTTTGCACACAGATTTTAAGTAGCAAAAGCAAAGTACAGAGGTGGAAGCATCATTATATTAGCCTTCCTGTTTGCAAACAGCACTTTCCTCACTCTACTGCCGCCGTGGAGGTTGAAGGGACAGTGGCATTTCAGTACTACTGTTGTGAACCACAGGACAACATATGGCCGTAGGGTGGAGTGCAACCATCATGATCCACTTTGGCACATCTCTCACTGCCCTCTGCACTTTGGGATGTCTTCCCATACCCTACCCCTAACCCTCTACACTCCCTTTCCTAAACATCTGCCCATTCCCTTTTCAGCTAGCAAAATAAAAGGGTCCATATCCCCCACCCCCCGTCTGTCTGTGTCTGCTGCTGCAGCGAGTTGCTACAATAGTATACAGTTATAGAAGAATAATGATTTATAATCACACTATCCAGGGTCACCCAGATGAGGATGACATGCTTTCTGAGTCTGGTTTCTATCAAGGTGTCTTCCTCATATCGTCTCAGGGGTTTTTTCCTTGCCACCATCACCTCTGGCTTGCTCATTAGAAACAAATTAAACATTTATATCCAGATTTCTGTAAAGCTCTGTTGTGGCAATGCCCATATTTAAAAGTACTATACAAATAAAATGGAATTGAATTGAAGTCCATGTCTTTCTCAAGATTACACCCTCTTTAATTGCTCCTCCTTTATAGGTTCACTTCACTATAAGTTTACCTCCTCCTCAAGCCCACTTCCTGTTCAAGTTCACCTCCATTTCATATTTACCTCATCTTCAAGTTCACCTCCTTGTCATGGTTACCTCTTCTTCAAATTCATCCTCTGTTCAAGTTCACCTCCTCTTTATGTCCACCTGCTCTTAACTGCTACATTCTTTTCAGCCCCCCACTTCAAATTCTCTTTTGTTTCAGGTTCACCTCCTCTTTAATACCACGTCCTGCTCGTATTGCTTTATTTATGTAACGTCTTGCTTTGTATCTGACTCGATGAATATATAGGGAGTATGGATGATATGATGGATGGATAAACAGATAAAGGGATGGATCAACAGACAGATGTGTACCTTGCAGTGTATTTATGTTCTTGTGTTTCACCTCTTCATTATTCTTCAGTTCATGATCAGGAAAACTGAAACAAAATCACAGACATCACATGACTCAAATGTATTTTTGGGCTGTGTCCCAACACAGTAATGTAATAATCTGTGTCAGATTGGAACACTACCAGAACACCACAGTACTGTATATACAGTGTTAGTGTTACTTTCCGATCACTGCCTTTGTCTGTATCTCCATCTCTCTGTCTCTATATCTGTTTATCACTGTCTATCTGTCTCTCCATTTCTGTATCTGTCCCTGTTTCTCTGTCTGTCTTCCCATCTCTTTGCTTCTCTATCTGTCTTTGTCTGTCTCTCTGTCTTTGCCTCCTCTGTCTCTTTCACACATAACTATCTCTCTCACATGCTCTGACACACACCTGTTTGTGGTGTGTTGCAGCAGTGTGATCCACCTGTCTCTCTCTTCACGACTGTGTGTGTGGATCTCATACATTTCTGGCTCTACTGCATAACTACTGATCAGAAACAGTCCTCGATCCTGACTGGCTATTTCTCTCAGGATCAAAGCACGCAGAGGGACAACAGCAGGCTTCTGCTCCTGCACATACTCACACACACACACACACACACACAGTCACATACTCAGTGAGATGCCTTTTTAATTGTTATATATAATTTATATGTATAAACGAATAATTTTTTATTGTGTGTGTATACCAAAGCAGCAAATGTGAACTTCAGCTCTTTCTCCTGAAGGAAAACCAGGACATCAGAGAGAAGAAGGGCAAAAACATCTGGAGAACC
>JAQQZR010000018.1:17363385-17379677 GCA_030068235.1 Notoglanidium macrostoma
TTTCTCTGTCAGCTCATTCACTGCTGGACTGAAGCTTCCAGTGGAAGTGATTTTCAGTCCTAAATAATTATAATCTTCACACTGCTCTATCGTTTGTGTCCCGAGAGTGAAATGAGGTGTGTGTCCTTGACGTCTCTATGTTTTCTGGAATACGAGGGTTTTGGTCTTTTTGATGTTGACTGTCAGGGCCCAGGTCTGACTGTATTGCTGCAGCAGGTCCAGGTTCTGCTGTAGACCCTGAGCGCTGGGGGACAGCAGGACCAGTTCATCTGCGTAAAGCAGGAATTTGACCTCTGAGTCGTGTAGAGTGAGGCCGGGCACTGCAGAGCGCTCTAACAGGGAGGCCAGTTCATTTATATAGATATTAAATAGTGTGGGGCTCAGGCAGCAGCCCTGTCTCACTCCACGCTCCTGAGGGAAATACCAGGTTCTTTTATTGCCAATTTTGATTCCGCACTTGTTGTTTGTGTACATGGATTTAATGACCTCGTATGTTTTACCCCCTACACCACTTTCAAGAAGTTTGTAAAATAACCCTTCGTGCCAGATTGAATCGAATGCTTTTTGGAAATCTATGAAACATGCGAATATTTAGTTTTTGTTTTGGTTCACATGTAGATCGATCAGGGATCACTCTCTCTCTTTCTCTCTCTCTCTCTCTCACACACACACACACACACACCCACCCACACTCACACACACCTGTGTGAGGTGGAGTTCTTGTGGCTGTTGCTGAACAGGGATGGAGAGCTTTGGCTTGCTGAACCTGAATAAGAATATAATAGAGAAGTAAACACACTATAGACTCCACCCATTGCCACACCCACTCATTACTGCTGACTATAAACATTACTACAATATTGTTGGGAACCCAAAACACAAACACCCACTCATTCCACCATAACCATTCATTCAGTTCTGCTTCTATGTGACATTATTTCAAACATTTTGGGCAAATGACCCCAAAGGAACATTATGGATTTCCTGTGCAACCCTTGACCATCCCATATCTTTTTAAAATTCCAGATTTTTAATATAGGACCATAACATTTGAACATCTTATTGTGTTAGTAATATGTATCTGTCATGTAAGTGACTTAGGAAACCAAAGGAATATTCCTTTCACTGACATCCTCTCAAGTCAAGAAAACCTAGTACCTAGTAGTGCCTAGTACTCAATAACTGTCTAGAATAGTAGAAGCATAATCATAGTTTGTTATAAAGTCACACTTAAATTAATAGGGTAATTTAATTGTGACTTTTAGTAACATTAAAAAATTACCACACAAAATTGTCTTTTGTATTTGACATGAATTTTTAAAATAAATTAATTCAACAAAAAGAGGAGATTTTTGTATTTGTAAACTGTGTGACCTCACATTAAGTCATGACCCTTAAGTTGGGAAGCCCTGCATTATGGGTTCTACAGTGGGAAATGGTCCGCACTCTGGAGAAGGTGCTATAACTTATTAAATAATGTAATATTCAACCTGCTACTGTTGATAAGTCACATGGGCAGAATGGACCAAAACAACTGGCTCACTCACAAAGCAACATGGAGAGGGTGGTTACCTTCAGCGGAACCTGAGGAAGAAAATGATTATTTGTTATGTTCATTTATTATGTTTTGATTTATTAATTATTTTATTTTACTTATAAATAACAAATTTATAAATTTTATTAATTTATTACAACATTTTAATGCAAATTTATGTTATTTAATTGATTCATTATAATTTATCTAATGCACGTTACAGGTCAGGTGGCTGGGGGTTGGGTTTCATTATATTTAATAAGAAATGTTTGTAAACTGACAATAAAATGTAATTCAATCAAAAGCAATTAAAACACAAACATTACTGAATAAATCCATGAATAAATTATAAATTAATTTATAGAAAACTTCAGAATATGGCTTTATAAGTGAAAATAAAGTGAGATGCTAGAGTAACTGTACAGTCATGATGCTGTAATAATGCATGAGTGCACTCTACACTTATCTCCTTTCTCCAGTGAACTCAGTGTTTATTAGAAATAAAGTGGTGTGTGTCATACCCTGCTCCTTATTCCACGCTCAGAGTGCCATGAAATCTCGGCCACGCGCGCGGCGTGCTCTCCATCTCCGTCGTGAAAACGCGCACTTTCGCATATTTACGGGGAACACTCGGACTAAACGGACCACAACTCCCATGAGGACCTGCTCCCAGCCTACTGGCCAATCAGAGTGAAACAGGTGGACTGTTTGTGCCGTGTTTAAAAGGACTGCTTTTGCGCTTCGTGAATCGCGAAGCATTTGACTTGCCTTAGTGTTTGTCAGCTGAGCGTTCACTTCCCGTGTATTGATTACCTGAATTTGATACCTTTGCCGCCGTGTGTATATAGTGTATATATATAATCAACTCCGAATGACTTTCACTATGCCGTCTCTTCACCTGCACTTGTGTTCTGCCCATCCCCGCAAACCTGACAGTGTGACTGGATCGTCTGCATTTCTGAGAGAATGTGTATATGCTATTTTGTGATGAGCAGTAGGCATGACTTGAACACTGTGGATCAGTATTTAGCTGAACTATTACCATAATTACACGAATATTAACTTTAGTTAATAATAACTAACCCTAGTACAGTAATATTACTGTATTGCAATAATAAGGTATATTAGTAGAGTAATTATGTAGTATTATGTATAATGCAGTGTATGCAATATAGCATATTGTAGTGAACTGTAGTGTTGCAGAGTACAGTGTAGTGTAGTGTACTGCACTGTAGTGTAGTTTACTATAGTGCAGTGTAATGTTGAGTGGTTAACTGAAGTATAGTGTAAGGTAGTATCATGTTGCTTAAGATAATGTTGTGTTGTGTAGTATAGTGTAGAGTACTCTAGTGTAGTACAGTCTAGTGTATTGTAGTTTAGCATAGTGCAGTGTAGCACAGTCCAGTGTGGTGTAGTATAGTGAAGTGTACTATACTGTGTTGCAGTGATGCATTGTACAGCGTTGTGTATTGTAATATAGTGTAGGGTTGTACCTTGTGTGTGACAGTTTGTGTGACATTAGTTTGAGCTGATGTCCACACCGTTGATTTGTCAGTGTCCTCCACTGCTCCTTCCTTACCAGTCAACTTACTGAAACATACACAATTGTGATCTTACTGTGTGTGTGTGTGTGTGTTTGGGGTAACAATGTACAATTATTCAAGTATTATCCACCCTGCATGTACCCAACCCCCCTAAACCAAATTTGTAATATCCTCAACTTCAGTCTCATTCCTTGCCTTCCTCTCTGGTATCTTCCACTGCTCCCTCTTGCTGAAAAGCTTAATTCAATATGGAGCATTTGTAAAATGCATGAAGTAAGTTTTGTTAATTTCCTAACATTAACTGGCTAAATTTAACTAAATTAGCTTGTTTTCTTTGCAAGTAGCAAATGTATAATAAATTCCAGTAGATAATGTAATTGGCTATGAAAATTTAAATGTAGCTAATGGTAAATATTGCAAACACAGTGATTGAATGATGTCTTCTGGCAAAACTGTGTAGGTTTTTTTTACAAGATATTTAAGTAATGAAAATAATAAAAAGGAATACAAAGTAATAAAAATTACTTTTAACATGAAACATGACTACTTTTTACTATAATGAACTATGTTACTTTCAGCTGTGTAATTTTTTTGGCTGGATACTTCCATTTTTGATTTGTAATATTATCAATATTTTCACATAAGTATATTTTCTCAGTACTCTACCCTTGTGTGTGTGCATGTGTGAGAATGTACCTCTCACTGACGAGAGCCGTTTCTTCAAGATACTCTGACAAGTTAGAAAAAGTAAAAGATTAACTACTTATCGGTTACACTAACACACGCACACACACACACACACACACACACACACATACACACCTGTGCTGGTCAGTGAACATGTTCTGCTCTCAGTTTCAGTGTAGTGTTGCTGTGGGAAAGCACATTAGATTTTAATATTAATATTATCATTTATTTTTTCAAATTTTTATTATCAAAGACAAAAATTCACTTTATTTTTATTTGTATTATCCATTTATTAAAATAAAACTGCACTGTGATACTGTGACTTTATATTGATAATAAATTACCCAACATTAATAAGGTAAAGTTCTATATTTTAGTTATTATTTTGTTATATAGTTATAGGTTATTTTATTTGAGTAAGTATGCATAATAAAGAAACAAGTGGTGAGTTTCTGTAAAACTTGACAGATACCATATCACCAAACCATAACCCTAACATGCTGAAATGCTTTAGAATATATTCCTATATTCAAAACTTTTTAGAAGTAATTCTAAATTAATGCATTGTACCTTTTGTGTGTCTATGTGTTCATGGTTAAACACAGCTGCAGGTTTCGCCTCAATGTCTGATGCACCTGTTAAAAATGATAAAATTTACCATTTTCTTTCCTTTTTTAGTCATATTCTTATTTAAGCCCTGTTACCTCCACTTCCCCTGCTTTTAGTCCAAGTTTGTGGTTCAATGTTTTCTGCTTCCAGATTATGGATGTTCCTGAGTTATAGGAACACTTCAGTTGTAAATTAACATCCAGTATTTCTTTTCCCCAAATGCAGTGAACCAGCTGAGACAGTGTGTGGCCAGATATTCATGGTGAAAACTGTTTTTATCTTGTAGTACTGTTAATGTTTAAACAGATTTTACCTGAGCTGAAGGACAGTAAAAGTTCTTCATCTTCTGGGTCACTGCAGCTGCTGATTAAATCCTGATGACAATCAGTGAACTTTTATTTGTAAACTACAAAATCACATTAAAAATCTGAATAAAAATATGTATAAACAAAGATACTCGACTGTATGTGTGACAATGGTGTGAACAGATTCTCCTGACTGAAGATCCTCTGGATTAAAGATAGACAGCAAACACATTATGTTTCTCTGTTACACTAAACCCACAAAAACACAATATATGTAATCAGAGATTTAAAATGACAAACCTGAAGATGATGATAAAGACTCCTGATCTGATCTGCACTGTAAATGTCCACATAATGATGTAATCTAAACACACACACACACACACACACACACACACACACACACACACACACACACACACAGCATGGTCTGAGAGTGTAGTTTTAAAGGTGAAAAATATGAATAAAAGAATAAAAAGATTAAAATGTGTAAAAAAGGTTTCAAATGTGTAAAATGTAAATAAAAACAGAATGTAACGATTTGCATCATGTAATCCAATATTTAATTCCAAATGCTGAAACTGAGAAATTATATTGGTTTATGAAAAATATATGCTCGAGACCCCGAGTGGCACACTGGGGGAGGCGTTTGCCCTATCATGGGAAGATCATGGCCGGGCACTCAAACAGAAAGTCACTAGGGTTGCAAAAGTCAGTATGGTCCTAGTGCTTGTCCCAAGCCTGGATAAATTGTGGAGAGTTGAGTCTGGAAGGGAAACTGGTGTAAAACCTGTGCCAATATCGAAAATTTGGATTATAACCAGTGACCGGCTGTGGGAACCCCTAACAGGAACAGACAAAGGAAGGATAAAAAAAAAAATCCTATTATGAATTTGATGAGTTCACTTGCTCCTGTTGAGGACAGCACCAAATGAACTGTCTCAACACACACCTAGAACTGTGAAGATGGTGTTGGAATGCTGTTGACATGAGCGGTTCTGCTACAATGGTGTAGGACTTAAATTACCACCAACAGTCTTGCACTCAAAACTCCCTCAGTGCCTCAGCTGAGACAGAACAGACTTTATGTTAAACTATACTGGATTATGTAACTGTACATTTCTGACCATATAACATGGTTACAGATGTGTGCTAATTGTAAGCGCACTATCCAGTGCCACCCAGATGAGGATGGGTTCCCTTTTGAGTCTGCTTCCTCTCAAGGTTTCTTCCTCTTGTTGTCTCAGAGAGTTTTTCCTGCTCATTAGGGCAGATATATATAGATACATTTATATATTCATAAGATTATATTCAAAATTTATATACTTCTGTGAAGCTGCTTTGTGACAATGTCTGTTGTTTAAAGCACTATACAAAGAAATTTTATTGTATTGAATGACAGCAACACATTTAAAAAAAATTGGAACAGGGGCAACAAAAGACCATTTGCTTCTGTAATTTTCTCACCTTGTTTATGAGGGAAGAATCCCTGACACACTCTCTGAGCAGTAAGATGGCTGAGTGTAACTGAGTAGAGGACACACATTTGGCTACACACACCGACAGTGACATCACTCCAGAGGCATGAGTAAAGCGCAAAAGGTGAGATGAGTCAATTTGAATGTGAGACACTCCAGCAAGAGGAGTGAGGAGTGGGTTTGGAGGACTGAGGGAGAAATACAAGAGAAGAAGGCCGTGAGGGAAAAATAAAAATTCACTAACCAGAACTGATTAAATGTGTTACTATGTTAGTGCTGCAGTGATAATGTTAGTTAGTGCTACTAACTAATTGTAACTAATATTGTTACTTAGTTAGTTAGTGATAGTAATAGCCTTACAGAATTACAGTATAGTGTTGCAGTGTTACAGTATAGTTACAGTGTTCAAGTGCAAAGAATGACAGGGACTTTCAGTAGATATATATATACATTGGTAGCCAAGTAAAAAATACATGATTTACTTTTTAAAATATCATCCTGGTATCCTTTACTGTTATTAGTCTGTTTTTCTAGACAAACTCTTGGAAGAGTACAAAGCACAGCTAATTAGACAAAAAATTTAAAAGGAAATGCAGCCCAGGAAGTCTCTCATATAAAGCCGCCAGGACACCTTGATCATCTGGACAACTGAACTTTACAACTGGATCATGTCCCTGAAAAAAAATCCTACATTTAAGTATTATTAGCTAGCTGTAGCAAATTTTCACATTTACATAAATTTTTGTAGCAAATGAGTAGCCTTCTGCTGTCTGTCTACATCTAAAAAGAACCTCGTCCATATTAAGGTTGCTGAAAAGATGAAAAATGAAAATTCTGAGCATAGAAGTCACAACACACCGGCAAGGTGTGAAGGTCCATAAGAAGCAAAAAATTCTTAGCAGGAAAAAACTTCAAGAAATAATGTTGGATTTAAAGCAAAGAATTCCCAATGCCCTTGGTAAGTTATAAGCTGCTTTATGACTGTGCCAATTCTTTAAAATCTACAAATAAAATTTAATTGAATTAATACTAATAATGTTTTCCTGAGGATGTCTTCGAAAATACACAAGTTCCTGAAACATTCCCGAAAAACCACAAGAATTCCTACACTGTTAGTGCAGCAGTGTTAAGGCCGATTTATACTACTGAGTAGAATGTACCTACGCTTTAGGTACGCTTGCACAGAGTGATGTATTTGTACTTGCATGTAAGGTGAACATGTCCTCTAGGAGTCACTGTTGCATGATGCTTACCAGAATTTACTGACATCAGAGAAGATCAATGCAAATTGTGTGTTCCACTAAACAGAAAATAACATGGACAAAATGTTGTTCTGAAACAAATTTACTGGGTGAAAAGAAATCTCGTTGATTAATTATAAACCAAGTTAATTCTTAATGAAATCATTTTTTAATTTTATTATTTTTATTGAATTGTTAGGGTTTACACCACCTTCACTGTGTTTATTGGGAGTCTGTTAGAAGAAAAAGATGCTGCAGGATTAAACCGGCCATTATAATAATATAATCTACAGCTGCTATAGAGCCTCGCAGTTTACATATTTATATTAACATAATATCATGGTAATTGATTTCTGATTTTTGTGGAGAAGAAAGAGCAGCCAGAAATGTGTGGGAGGAAGTGCAATGCTACCAAGTGGAACAATCACTGTTGTTGTGTTCTGCTTCACTGCGAGTTCTATTTCTGGGGAGCTGCACTTGAGTTTGCAATGTTGAATTAGCATTTTGCTCTACCTAAGGCATAGATTTTACGCAGAAATATAAACCGTCCATTTTTGTTACAGTGTTAGTGACAGTAAAGTTTATTATGTGAGTCTCACTGTGTGAGCAGATGCACGAGTGTGTGCTGATTGGTCCGCTGGGCCAACTGAAGTGGAGTGTCTCCTTCTTGGTTGGCTGAATTAATGACCATCAAAGCTCCAGGCTGAGAGAGCAGGAACTCACACACTCGCACAAAACCCAAACGCACACATACATGCAGCAGAGACTCTACACACACACACACACACACACACACACACACACACACACACACACACACACACACACACACACAAAATGAACTGACAGGAAAAGAAGGAAAACAGAAGAAGAGTGATATACTCGTTCATTGAACAGAAAGACACACACTGTCAGTGTAATTAGATTACTCTCTGGTTGCTATGGTGATAAAATTTAATTACATTGCTGCTTTAATTAATTCCGTATGTGTGTGTCAGCTGAACATTAAACAGAACCCATACCCACACCGAGCCGCACCGTGTGTGTGGTTCAGCAGGTTGTGGTTGGTCTGCAGGTTTGCCAGAGCAAGTGCAACTTTTTTATCCATCTCTGCTTGCACACTGCTGTCACTTAGACCGTATCGACCAATCAGATCGCTGTATTTGACAGTGCCAAGCTGGTTGCTATGGGTTACAAAGTACTCGGCCATCTCCTGTGCACTGTCCTCAACATACTTCAGAAATGACACGCCAACAAACTGCAGCACACCCCTCACATGTGTGTACACTCTCACACACACTGTCTCCTGCTGATTATGGCCTGGACACACACAGTGAGATTAGCACATTCTAGGCAGACAATATAATTCACTAAGTGCAACATAAACATATAAAGCATGAAACTATAACTATAAGTGATTTCAGTATAAATTACAGGATATATCAAATATCCTTTGATATACTATATCAAAGCATTTTGGAAAGTTTTTATTTCTTCAAAAATTATAAATGTTGTTGGCTGTTGTTGGGTATTGTCTGAGAATCTAATTCTAGCTTAGAAATTCAACTAAAAAATACCAGTGATGAATAGAAACAGCTGCCATGACTGAAGAAATAAAACAATTAACTGAGCTTACATGTACATGAAAAAATAATTTAACTATTAATCTATCAGAACCAAATGTAAAATGGCACAAAAAAAAAATCACTGCAAAACTACAAAAACTCTGCTGCAGTAAAACTGCCTAAAACAAAATGAGATGAAGGAATGAAGAGTATAGAGTTTATAATATACTAGCAGTTTGTGTGTAGTGTTTGTGAGCAGTGTTAGTTACCTGGAGTGATGAAGTAGGTCAGTGTGTGTACTTTAGTCTGTAGAACATGAATTAAACTCGACCCTTCTAAAACCACAAACATTTCCTCCGGTTCAATGCGAGATGGAATTAACACAAAGACTCTTGCCTGTCCCTGACACACACCCACACACACACACACACACACACACACACACACACACACACACACACACACGTGCCATAAAAAATTTTTTCTGGCTCTATGTTTCAGATGTTGGTGTTTCTAGCTTCCAAATGTTACAATGAATTTTTTTTTTATTTTATACCTAAACACTTCATTGAAAATAATAAATAAACCGAAGACAAGTGATGGAGTTGACCTGATGGTGTGTATGTGTGTGTGTGTGTGTCAGTGTGACAGTGGCTGATAATACAGGTCGACTGCTGTTTACCTTTAACAGCACACAGGTAGCAAAAACAACTCTGTTATTACTCTTTTGCATCTAGCTCATCAAGGGGAATTCCCTTGTTCTTTAAAATATGTGCACCGGTCAAGACTTAAATGCAAGAAGTACTAGATGATGAAATTAGTAAAATTGATGGAGCCGAGCTACAGGGATGTGTTTGGCTCAACAAGTGTGGAGCTGGAGCAAGCAGTAGCTGTTTACTGTAGAGTAAAATATCAAACTAAGAAAACCAGCAAGCACAAAAAGCTGGAAAATGTGTCTAAATCTATAAATAAATATAATTATAATGCTTTATATCAATTTACAAAGTAAGCAAAGAAATATTTAGTACTAATGGAAGTATTCATATTTGGTGCAAGACCCTGTTATTTGGAAATTCTAGGATTAGTGAAAGAGTGAGAGACATACATTTTTAGGAAGTTAATTAAGAAAGGCGTCACTTCAGCCAATGTCCAAAAAGTTATTACATAAATGCATTTCAAAGCATTGTTTCTGTGAGGACTGTGACCTGCCCTCATCTTGTATCTGTGGATCTATCTATCCATCTATCTATCTATCTTACACAAACATGCACCAAAGATTAGGTGACTAAAAATTTATCCTAGAAATGCATCTAACCAGCTAAGATTTTTACACACACACACACACACACACACACAAACACACACACACACACACACACACACACACACACATCTTTACTTACATAAAGTGGAACTTCTTTTCTGCTCAGCTCCATCAGACAAATCATAAAAAAATAATATGTAATATATGTATTCAAATTGATAAAAAAATAAATGTATTTCCTCTGAAGCTTAAGAAGATGAGATAGAAAAGAAAACACAGCAATGGAGGGGAGGAGCAGAAAAAAGGGAGGAGAAAATGAATGAGAAAAGGAGGAAACAGATGGAGCAAAACAGATAAACAGATTAATAATGATAAATACAAACTTGTGCATTTATGAGTGTGCTTGTTTACACACCCCCAAAGCTAACATTTTAACGCACACACACACACACACACACACACACACACACACACACACACACACACACACACATACACTTACTTCATAGTAAACCTCTATTGTATTTTATTGTAATACCCCCATTAATTCAGTTTTTGAAAAATTTTAGGCAACAATTCATTATGGTGCCCACCATTTTTAGTGTCCGTAATGTGGGAGACTACCTTCTACCCTTAAACAAACATTATAAGGAAGGATGTATCAACACCATTTTTTTCAGACTGAATACGAGTATACATTTCTAGGTATTTGCCAATACTGATTCTGATACTGGACATTGCTGTGTTACTGTATGAGCTACTAGCAGGAAAAAGAGCAACAGCACATTTTCATTTTAATCTGTTTTGGCAACTCCAGCATTCAGTTATCAGTAATAAGAAGGTGAATTTCATTACTCAGATATTAACTCTGTAATGTTTAATAACTAAAAGAATAAGCCTAGTTCAAGAGCTAACATGTTAGCTAACACATCAACACTAACACATGTCAAGAGTTAACACATGTTCAGCAGTGTTGAGTGTTGATGTTCAGCAGTATTGAACCAGCTCAGTCTTGGTGCATCCGGATCGGCAGCACACTCCTGCAGGACCGATGTCACGCTGCAGCCTGGAGCTTGAATGTTCCGGAGACTCCATGATCTTGAGAATCGTTGATAGTGAAGAGTTCAACACTTTCTCTGGAGAGTTGTCAACTGTCTGATCTTCACTGCTGCTGTTTATTTGTGTCAGATTGGAAAACAGACCACTGTTGTTCTGAATTGCTGGAATAAAAAATATAAATTTATATTGAAGGCTCTGGAGTCTTCATATCTTAAAGCTTCTATATTCAACTGAAACATTTTTGTTTACAAAATTTGCCATAAAATATTAAAGACCCACCATGAGGATTGAAGGACACAGGGTTAATCTCAGGTGCATAGCGTCTCAGTCGTGAACTTCCACACAATGTCACAACCATCCTGATAAACTCACGTCCACAAAGTTTCACTCGTACATCTTTTCCTGAAATCCCTTCATTCTCGGCAATTAACAGAACTGTTAGAGTGATGATCCATTTAATATTCATTCTGCTGAAGATAACCGTTAATGATTTTAGTGTGGTGCTGGAGTTTCTGAGATCATTTCAATATCTGATGGGTTTTATATCATGATCATGCCTGATGCTTTTACACTTGGCCTTCAAAACAGAAAATCATGTTCTGATCTGTGAAGTTCATCAAGGCTGTAGATAAAGATGAGGTCATTTATTATACAGCCTAAGGTCAAGGGACGCTATCACTGAGATTTTAATGGCTGACTAGTGTGATAGAAAACCCAGAGAAAAAATATCAGACATTGCGATGGGCCATTGTCTGCGTCATGTATTTTAGCTGGAACATAATTTTATAATCTTGGCATTTTTAGTAAGCATACAATAAGAGGGTGAATTTGGAGATTGTGTTACATAGATAAAATACAGGGTTATAAATAACAAGAGAAATAATGAACAAGCAGCAGGCATCTCCAGGGCAGAGCAGGAGGAAATCAAAAAATCGGAAAGAAATAAATAAAAAATTAGGCCAGAGTCACTGTAAACATACTGTACAGAAGAACAATGATATGATGTCCCTTTTTCAATCCACATTATATTTTTATTTAATAAATATAGTTAGTGTAGATGGACTGGCTGCTCTAAATTATTCTTAGGTGTATATGTGTGAATGAGTATGTGAATGGTTGTCCTGCAAGCCAGGAGACATAGGATGCATTTGCAGTTCGGTGTTTATTAAGGTACCAAAACAGCAGACAGTCTCAGAATCCAAGTACAGAAACAAGTTCAGGCAATCAGCAAACACAGCAGACAAAAGACACAATCCAAAATCCAAGAAACAGGGTCAAACCCAATAATCATAATATAAAGGGCTTGACGGTAGCAGACACAAAGGGGCTCGACTAATGCTTCGCAAAGTGGAGGACAAATTGAATGTCTTTTTAAAAGAGTCCAGGTTGTGTGTTAACTGGGTGCATCTATGTGTAATCAGTAGTCAGGTGACTCAGGACGTGGGAGTATGTTGTCTGTTTGCATGAGTTCAAGGGATTCCCGGTCCATTTCAGAGTGCATATCTGTGCCAGCCATGTTGTCATGGTGCATCTTGGTGAATCTTGGGAAATGGAGTCTGGAATGGGTGGAGCAGGTACAGGTGCAGGTATGACAATGAGTGTGCGTGGTCTTTTGAGATGGGCTGGTGTTCTGTGTATTCCTGCCTCACACTCATTATTTTCCTGGATTAGACTCTAGTTCCATCATCACCCTGACAAGGATAAAGAGCTTACTGAAGTTGAATGAATGAATGTCTGTGTGAATGAGTGTAGGTGTGTGTGTGTATGAATGAGTGTATGTGTGTGTGTGTGTGTCAACACCAGACAATGTCAGGAATACACAATATAATGTAATTTAAACTTTGTTATAAAATGTTTCAGGTCACACAGTTATTGAGCTGTAACAGAAAAGTTCTAGCTAAGTAATAAAATTAAAAACCAGTTTAGACTTAAAAAAAAAAAACATTCTATTTACTGACATTTTTGTTCATTAAATTTGTGACATTTTCAGTTCAGAAATTTTCAGAGATGAGTCACACTCACACTGCAGGCTTTGTTTAAGACTTGCCAGTTCATCTGTTAATGCATTAAGCCTTAAAGCTGATTAACACTTTGTCCTTAAATCACTTCGACTGTTCAGGACATTAATTAAATCTTTACAAAGAAGATCAGTGATGTGTTTAAATGTTTAGTTTTAAGATTAAGATTAAGTTCTTCTATTATACTTTTGTGAATCTTATGATGATAATGAATATATACCTAATATACCTGACACACACTTAATAACAATAACAAATTATTGACCACAAATATTCACTTAAACAAAAATGAGAACTTTACTTTAATGAATCTTGAATCTTTGAATGAATCTGTGAATCTTTACTTGAAAGCATTTAGTAATGATTAAACAGTACTGACAGAAATTCAGGATCCACAGATTTGATCAGATTGTAATAAACTAGTGCATAAAGTTTCATCTTTGATGCTGAAATTCATTCATTGTTTTGAGGATTAAAACAATTCTCATACTTTCGCTGTAAACGTTTTCTGAGGTGCAGACTGCGCTGGACTTTAGTGTTGGTATATTCCTGTGCTTTGAGCTTGGCATAATAATCTGAAAATTTATTAAAGAGGATAGAAATTGGCATTCCATTTAAAATAATCCCGAATGAAATGCAGCTGAATGCCACAACACAACCAGAAAATGAAACTGGAATCACATCACCGTAACCCACTGTAGAGATGCTCACCTGCGGGAAAGACAAAATGAATAAAATAATCAATAATTAATTATTTCAAATACCTGCACCATCAATTTGCCATAGTTTAGCAGTTTAGCTGCATCCTGTCTCAATTTTAAGCTGCTTTAGAAAACAGCATGAGCCAAGTTAGGTAAATGTTTATTTGCAAAATATTATAAGCTCAAAAAGCTTAAGTAAACGAAGTAAAATACAGAGACTCAGGATTCTTAGTAGCTGCTTTTCATGTTTTACCTTTGAGTGATCGAACTTGCTGATTTTCACTCTGCATCTAAAGCATTGGAGTTTTATCAGATCAGATCAGTGGCTGATCACACTTACACAAAGGATATCATTTACAGATTCAGCATCAACCACAGCCAAATACAGGTATTCAGAAAACCCAAACCAATGAGAAGTCGCTACAGGAGAAAGAGGCAAAAGTTGTACATGGTCCAGAGCACCCGTATGAGTTCTTTAAAATGACCTGTTCTGGATGCTAGGCATACCAGATGCAATGCATCAGTGAACAAACACAGCTGGTTTGAGACCACAGGTATGAAATATGCATATTTCTACCTGTGAGTCACCTTATAACACCCACAACAATGGAGTCTGTGTGTAACCCCTACTCGGACAACTGACTGCAGTGTGTGATATCCCAACAGCAGGTAATGATCCCAACACGGCTCCTGATATAACAAAGGAAACTCTACAAATAAAGTGAGACAAGTGCCACATGAGTCTTCCTGAATGCAGCGATGCCCTGATTATGGTAGAAGACAAACATTTGCAAGTGGACATACACATACAGATCATCTACATACTTCAGGAATGTTGGCAGCAATTGCATCAATAAAACCATGACTTTGGCACCTCAGATGGTTTTAGTATTGTTTGAAATCTCAGCGCTTGTTAGAGGTATTAGAAAGGCATGTCTCAGTAGCAGTGCTTCACATTATGCACTTGTGGCTTTCCTGCAAAAGCATAAGTAGTAAAGTGGAGCAGGGAGTAAAAGGTAGGTGGAAAACAAGGCTCAATTTTATCATATGTGCATCCTTGACTCAAAAGCTGTGTGAGTAGTGATGTGGCATTTTCAGGAACTATAAAGGAGGAAAGGGTGAAACACCCTGGTGGTGTTTTCCATCAACAATGCTGAATATCTGAAATGAACATGCTCTGGAAGTGAACAGATACACACTATGCAAACTCAATCAGAAAGACAGTATGCCTGCACCACAGACTGACAAATTCACAAAAATGTGGTTTGGCTAATTCGGAACAGCTACAGCAGTGATGAAGAGACAGACATTTGTCAGATTCAGAGCGTCCTCGGTGAGTCACTGTTGTACAGTAAAATGCTGTTATGTGGTTCCCTGCAGTCTGCTGTCATGTGGATAAAACTGCCTGGATATTCACTGTTTTTCAGTTCCTGGCTTGACCAGGATCTCTGATAATCACTGTTTCACCTGCACAGTGCTAGCAGACTCAATTGGTGTGGTCTTAAGATACCTGTGTTTTGTTAAGTCCAGTTTCCATTATATTGACCTCTTTTATGTAATGTTACTGTATGATTGCAGCACCATATTTATCACGGAATGATTCTGGAGTTACTGACCAGTATTAAAATGTCTTCAATGTGCTGCTTGATGTTACAACAATAATAATAAAAAAAGAAAATCAGATTTTACTCAAGTATAAAAGATCTTGATTGCTAAAGATGATTTTTTAGCAGCAATTAAACAATAAAATTGGAGACCAAAAAAGCTGTCTGTTCTCTGTAATGAGCACTTTATAATGAGGCAATTGACTGGCTAGTTGTATTGGCTATGTATGAAAACATTGGCTAGGTGACTATAGCTACATATGCTAAGCTAAACAAATTATCTGAGCATTTATTGATGACAGCTGTATAGATGTTTCATGTTTAATGTTGTTTGTTTGTTGCATCACTGGTGGGTTTTCTGAATAATAATTTCATAAATAAGTATTAATTAATATTATTCATAAAATTTACAAATAAATATTTTCTTGTACATATTGGTGGGCCATATCTACCTAGGCTACACACTTCATTGGCTAGTTTTAGCTTACAATTAACATCACCACAAATGTTTGATAAAGCCTTATAAAATGACACTGCTCTTTACTTTTACTTTACATTTCAGAGATAGACGGAGTGTACAGAGATGGATTGTTAAATATATATATATATACATACACTACCGGTCAAAAGTTTGGGGTCACCTACTCTTTTTCATAGGTTTTTCTTTATTTTTTTTGCTTTCT
>JAQQZR010000019.1:7555-19606 GCA_030068235.1 Notoglanidium macrostoma
TGGACAACTGACTGGGGTCGAGATCAGGTTTCTTAATTAGGGGTTTGATAACTGCTAATTTAAAGGATTTGGGTACAAATAGCCAATGCTAAGGGAAGAGTTTAGTATTTTTAGGATAGGTTCTGTGTAGGATAGGATAGTGATGTGTGTGTGTGTGTGTTCTACAGGAAGTCCAGTGAAGAATAATCAGACGGGTCTGGTGGAGTTCCAGATGCACGGGCCGTTACAGTACATGGTGTGGTACCACGCTGTGGGTCTCATCTGGATCGGTGAGTTCATCCTCGCCTGCCAGCAGATGACCATAGCGGGAGCCGTCGTTACCTATTACTTCACCAGGTAAGAGGTCAAAGGTCACACCATGCAGCTGACTGGCTTTCAGTCACTCGGTTTAGTAAAGGTTAGTAAATGCATCCCAAAGATCCCTGATAAAGCGCTCATACACTGATATATGTGAATAATAAACACAGTGTGTTATTCCTCTTACACCTAATCAGTTTACCAAAAGTTGCGCTTTTGTATTTATTAAACACTTTATTAACACATTTTACTTTATTTATTAAACAATGAAATGATGTCATACGTTTTATTTGTCATATTTAAAGTTATGGAACTTCGGTGAAAACCGGTCCGTTGCCGTTCTCAGCTATAAGCAGTCGTTCCCTCACCAGCTTTTCTTTATTCTCTTGAAGTTAATAAGATGAACATCGCAGCTTGTCATGTCACTGAGAAACCGCATTTCTCCTACAGAAAACGTCACCAAATGAATGATTGCACGCGTTTTTAATCTGTTTATTATCAGTGGAGCGTGCGCTGTACACGTCCCTGTGAATGAGCTGTTACTATGGAAACCATAACGCATTAGAATGATAAAGCTGCACTGCTATTAGAGAGAATTAATCCCCACCTGACGATCAATCAGGACCCAGAATTTCCCATCTCTGAGGTGTGCTTTACTCTCCTCCTCCTGTGTGACAGAGATAAGTCTCAGCTTCCTCTGACTCCCGTCCTGTCTTCAGTGATGCGTCTGATGCGTTATCACCTCGGCACAGTGGCTAAAGGAGCGTTTATTATCACGCTGGTGGAGATCCCACGCCTCGTCCTCACCTACGTACACACCCAGCTGAAAGGCAGCGTGAGTCAGAGTCACTGAACACCATCTCTTCACTTCACACCGCAGGTTCACTGATGTGGCGTCATGTCCCCGTCACGCAGCGATAATTTCATTGTGAATGTAATTTATTGTAGGAAAACGCGTGTGCTCGCTGCATGCTGAAAGCGTGTGTGTGCTGCCTGTGGTGTCTCGAAAAGTGCCTCAGCTACCTGAACCAGGTAAACACACACACACACACGGAGTGTACTGATGGATTTGGAGCTAGATGTTTACATGCTTTGGTTTTTAGACACTGATGTACACATAGAGCCCAAAGCCACTGCTATAAAAATCCAATTCGTTCTTCCTGTTCTGGGATGATGATGATGATCTTTGTAGCTGTGATCAGTACTGTTTTACAATTCTAATAAGAAATGAAAATCCATCTCAATACACCATTTAACATGATTGTTTTTAATCTTCTTAACTCTTATGAATCATGGCTTATTGCTTTCAGTGTTTAATAATTGGATGCACATTACAGACAGAATCCTGTGTCAGAACTGGACTGTAATTTATAGTAACAAAATACTTTTTGTGCATTTGATCATTTTAAAGTGTTCTTTTTTTCTGTAGAACGCCTACGTGGCTACGGCGATCAACAGCACCAGCTTCTGCACGTCTGCTCGAGACGCCTTCATCATCCTCGCGGAGAATGTGCTGCGTGTGGCCACCATCAACTCCGTAGGAGACTTCGTCCTGTTTCTGGGAAAGGTGCGACCGTGAGCTCATAAACACCACTGTAACCTCACTGAAGTTCTGTTATTTTCCCTGGGGTGTGTGCATTGTTCTGATGAATTGCTGTTTAAGAGCAGGAGCATTTTCTTAACCTTCGTTGCATTTGTTTTTGGGAAACGGAGCAGGATTAGTCTGGCACTGCCATGTACGGAAGAATTTGCTGTACGATAATGTGAACAGGGATGCGGTGAGTTATAGCGGCTCTGTGTGGATTCTCAGATCCTGATCGTGTCGTGCACGGCGTTTGCGGGTGTGTTGGCGCTGAATTACCAGCGTGAGTACACGGTGTGGGTTCTGCCGCTGATCATCGTGTGTGTGTTCGCCTACCTGGTGGCACACTGCTTCCTGTCTGTGTTCGAGATGGTGGTGGATGTCCTCTTCCTCTGTTTCGCCATCGACACCAAGTACAACGACGGCAGCCCCGGCAGAGAATTCTACATGGACAAGGCTCTCATGGTAACGCTTAAAAACATTGTGTTTGTTGCTTTTACAGAACCTCTCTTGATATCAGGCACAGACAGCGAGAGCTAGAACCTGCTCCTTTACCTAGCATTTACCACAGAACAGTCTATCTGTCACACAGCGCCGACTCTGGCGCCTAGTTTCCATAAACGCTAAATAAAATCCGGCGTATCTTGTGCATGTTGCTGTCTCTGTGTGATTAAGCAGACGTTGATGCTGTGCGTTTGTGTCTCTGCAGGAGTTTGTGGAGAGCAGCAGGAAGGCCGATGCCGAGGGCAGGAAGGCAGGAGGAGGTGGAGACAGCAGGGAGATGAAGCCCATGGTACGGCCGCTCGCTGGTACTTCTGCTTTAACGTCGTAAACCATGAAGCTAATCGCTGTCCGTGTTCTGTGTTTCAGACCTCAGGAGGGACGTTAGCATAAAGATAACCTTCATCAGGTGCTACTGATTTAATCTCAACACTCCAGGGATGCTTTCTTTTTTCATTTATGTAGTTAATATATTTATAACTACATGATTAGGCACAGACGCTATGCAGACGCGTGTCGTTTTTGTAAACTTGGTTAGCAATAATATTTTGTATGCGTGTAGTCATTTTATACCTGTTTTTTTTTTACTTCTTAATCACGTTCTCTTTTTATAACGTTGTCATAGTTACATTGGATTGTCTTTTAGATCGGGTTTGTCCGTATATATACACGATGTGCTCCTTACTTTGCTGACTAATTATAGAAGAGTTAGATAAAAATCTATTGTGTATTTTGAAGAGAAAAATTTATTAAATGGTGATTAAAATTTTATTATTATTATTATAACGCTGTTACCTAGACGTGAATGTCATGTTGTGCCATTTCAAAATGCGCTCTATAAGCACAGATGTGTATAATGCCATCATGACACTTTGTACATTATACCGACAATCCAAACACACAAGGTCTTTTTATGAATCTGATTTTATTTCAGAAACGCAGAACATTTACCTTGCCGTCGAACTAAAGCTGTAACTTCACTCACACTTATGAACTCTTAACAACTCCTACATGCTGCTGTACTGCAGTGTGCAGCCTTTTTTCTCTCACATTTTTATTCCGAAGCTTGTTGACTTAAAGCTGGTTTCAGGCCAGCAGGTGAATGCGGAGATGCTCCTTCAGCTTGGGCATGCTCGCTTGCTCTCGGTGGCAGACGTGGCATCGCAGTGGCAGCTTCAGCAGCTCGCTGGCGCCGTCCCTCACGCTCACTCGTCCGTCTCTCTCCAGCATCACGATAACATCTGCAACGCAAACATCTGCAGTTAATCATCAGAGTCATTTTGCGGACATGAGAAATGGTTTCTGCAGCGAACAGGATGGATTTACAAATGTCTCGCAGCATGAAGGAGTCTAACCCTTAAAGCACAGGCTTACAGGACCGAACTGATGCTCCACAAGATATTAACTGTAACTAAAACTGTAGGATGTGTTCTTCTGTAACAGATACAAAAGTCTAATTCTTGGTAAATTGTTGTGGTGTAAATCAAATAAAGCACTCAGGGTGATAACAATAAGTCTGCTTCATCAGAGCTTTTTACTATCTCACACACACACACAAACACACACACACACACACACACACACACACACAGTATTTCTTACCCCAAGGCTATGAAACGCTCATCCTAAAACATCCTTTCCTTCCAGATAACTCACCCTGAGATTCAATGAAGTAGTCGGTGGTGAAGGAGTTCCAGTGTTTCTTATTCTTCAGACACGGAGAATCAAAGTCTTGGCTGATGACATGAAGGTGAATGTGACTGTGAGGAGAGAAGCAGAGAGCAGTGCTGTTACAGAACATTAATCAGCACCTTCTAATTGATCACAAGCCAGAGTCTAACACAGAACGCCGTGTAACGCATACGAACACAACTGAACTCATCTTTAGCAGAACAGAACCCTGTGTTTTAGTTTACACGTGTACATAACCAGTCCTCGCTCTCCTGCGAGTGACTGTAACATGTCAGACCTCATGCTAGGAATGGCGTGGTAACCCAGACGGAAGCGGGGGCCGTCGGGGCCGAGCTGCTGCTGCACCACGCGCTCCCCGACTCGCTCCATGTGCTTAAGCAGCTCGACGTGCTCGGGCCTCAGAACCTTCAGGCTGGAGATGGAGTCCCACGGCAGAACCAACCAGTGGTACCGCGCCTTCGGGTACTTGTCCTTAATCACCACCACCTTCTCGTCTTTGTACACCTGAAGTACAGCAGCGAGACAGGCCGCGGATTAGTGGCTGGAGAGTGCAATAATCACCTGCCACTTTTCTGAAGAGAAACTGCTGTCACCTTTATAACAATACCATTACTCAGACATTGTGTCCTGTAGTCCAGATTATAAACCTGGCACCGTCAGGACACGTGCACTAGCTGAGATTGTAGGAACATGTTTACTTGACAAAGAGTCAACCAGAAAAACAGAAAGTAATGGGTGTTTGCTACCTGCATGTTCAGATCCTGCATGGAGACTCGGAGCCCCTGGCTCCAGTGCCCCGCCGCTTCCTGTGGAGATCAGGCCCTTCATTACCACGGTGCAAATCTACACACACACAACCTCACAGGAAACAACTAACACACTGCGTACTATCACTCCAATTATTCTAAATTAGGTTTTAGTGAATTTCTGAACTCCAAACCAGCTGTTTATCAGCTACACAAGATATGGTACAACAATCACCATCATGTGCTCAAAGTTTTCCGATAAATCATGGAAATAATTGCAATGTGTCTTTTCTGTCTATTGTGCAGTCATCTAAAATATGTAAGAACAAAAACAAGGTTTGAAATGAAACGGACCTTTTCAGGTGCAGGAGTTTTTTCGGGCCGAGCTGCGCTGCTCGAACAGGGAGGCGCTGACAGTCTGCAGCTCCTCTCCTCATCCTCGTCTCTCTCCTGAGGAGCGTCTCTCGGGTGCGGTCTCTTCAGCGGTTTGCTTTTCTCCCCAGATGCGCTGCCAGATGTTGATCCTTCCCTGAACTCCAGCGTGTACGGATACAGCCCATTGACCATGTAGAGCTTCTGTCCGGGTTTAAAGGACACCTGCTTGCAGAGGTGAAGGAAACGCTGTTGGAACGCTGTTACAGCCAGTGACCTGTACAACAGCCTCGGTTACTGACAAACACGGAAATGACATCATGGACAAACTGGGATCTCGTGAGGATGCGTAGCGCACGTCTGCTTTACCTGATTGCCTTTGCCCACAACCACATGGTCCAGGCTTGTCGGGTTGCTGCCTAGCTGGAAGAGATGTCCTGATGAGCGTTCCAGCATTCTGACTCCGACGTTTGATGGAAATATTTCATTTGTGCTTCATAAAACGAGTTCATAACCTCACCTGCTTCACAGTGACGAATCCTCGATTACAGTCCGCTTTCAGTTCAACTGTGAAGGTTCAGAAACGAGTTATGATTAGAAATGTGCTAGACACAGATACCAGGATATTCAACACACGTTTCTGAGGCTGTGAACACTGTCAGTGTTCCTGTGCGCTTCATCCAGAACCACAGACTGGCTCAGATTAGATTTCAGCCAATGAGCCGATAATAAAGTGCCTCGAAAACATGAACCTGAAAAACTGAATTTAAAACAACTGATTGTTATAAAAGTCTATTTGAGACCTTTCACTCAAAACTGTACTTACGAATTGAAAGTTCAATTCAATTTTATTTGTATAGCACCTTTAACAGCAGACAAAAGTGTTCTGATTTGTTATGATATTTGTTATCTTCTGTTTAAGCTGTGCGGTGTGGCTCGGTTCTGGTCCGGATCCAGCCCGAGGGAGGAGTTTAGGTGCTGCTGCTTTACCTTGCTGCCTGGAGCATTTCTGGTCTTTAATGGTCGTTTCTGGACCTCGACCCAGAGTGTGTGTGTGGAAATGAAGTAGCTGAATGGGTTTATGGCGGTCATCCTCACTAAGCAGCCAGCAGCTCGGCATCTCCCTGAGAACCAGATCACACATGACTTCTTACAGAAATATTAAGAGAGAAGAAAGCAGAAACATTATGGCAGTTACAAATGAACACTACATGTGTTACTCTGACTATAAACACTGTTCATTATGTCACAACTCTTTCAGCACTACATGTTCATTTTCCTTCTTTCTTTCTTCTTTATAGTCTTTATTTATTAACACAAGAAGCTCGAGAGGACAGTATGTACACAGAAAGGAATGGCGTTTGTTCAGTTCTGAAAATAAAATCAGCCTCATGTGGACAGAAAAATTGATTTAGTAATTAATGCACAGTCATTTATCTAACATCAACACAAGGTGGATTAAATGGATGGTTTATATAAAGCAACACACTGACTGAATAATCACAAAAACACGAGCCGATTCTCAAACGTATTACAAAGTGCAGAAATAAAAGTCTAACTAAGTGAACTGTTTGGATGTACAGTTGCCAGTGTGTAGATAACTGCTCCAGTCTATAGTAAACGTTATAAAACATTCTCTTCAGAACATCACAGAGATCACAATTACTGACTTAATAACGAAAAGCTAAACAAAGGAGCTGTGAAACCTGACAAACCGCCGAGTCCCAAATCACACTGACTCCCTATAAACGCTCCCTACAGCAGGAGCGCCTCAGACACACGCGGGGGGAAGGGAGAGGACAATGTGATGGCTGCTTCTTCTTCTTCTTCTGTTGTTGCACGGCAGGCTGGATGCTTTAATAGCACATTGCTGCCTTTCTCCGTTGGTTGTTGGAATTACAGTTCAGTTATATACGTTCGTATAATCCCGTTGATTTAAGAAACTGCATGACTTGTCTTTGCACGGCTGGGTCTTGCCCTAAAATCGTTCCTATGGAAAATGTGGTCATGCCAGACTCAGCTAAGTTAATTAATAGTTGTTTCCTCTCTCGGGTGTATTGCCTGCAGTGTATGAGGACATGCTTGACTGTTTCCACAACCCCGCTTTCTATGCACTTCCCATTATGTTTCCCTAATAGCATTAAGCTGCTTCCAAGACCACAGTGTCCCAACCTCAATTTAGATAATTTAACCCCCACCTTACTTTCCCCAAAGTTTTTTTTTTTTTTTTTTACACCCCTAACATCTGGCTGAATTTCGTAAAGGTGCCTTCCTTTCCTGTCTTCCTCCCACATTTTTGCCATGTTTTACCCACCCATTGTTCCACACAGCTTCTCCCCTCCATTCTGTTTAATGGCACATTCACATCAGCACACTCTTTATTGAGTGCTCAATGTGATGGCATTTGGAATGCAACCAATTGTAGGGGGAACTCCAATCACTTCCTGGTAACCCAATTCACTTCCGGTCGAGTTCCGGGTCTAGATTTCAAAATATTAGTTGTATTTAGTGAAGTTAAAGCAAGTCTATTCAACATTAGCTTTTTCAGGCATAACTGTTTAAGTATTTTTTTTTTTTTAACTAATTGGTTGTTGTTTTGTTGCTGTGTTTCTCTTGAATTGCACTTTGTTGCTGTTGGTCCTTAAAATGTTGTTTATTGGCGGCAACAATGACTAACAAACACAGATGAACTGGCTTCATTGCCTTCCATTCTGTAATAATGAAGCCAAGATTCCTCCGCTATGTTAGCTAGAGCCTGTGCTGTAAAGACGAGAGTCGAAGACAAGTACACTTTATTATGTAACTTAACCAGGGGTATTCCACAAAGCGAGCTTATAAAAGTGGCCTGTTTGAGTAAGCCTCACCTCACTTAGCTAAATCCAGGCTCAGTTCATTCCATCAACAAAATTTAGGTGTAACATATTCCCACTAATTCAAGATTTTTATCAAGCTCTTAGTTTATCTGCCCCAAGTTACCCATCTGAATGGAGGAGTGCTCTTTTATGTTCTGCTCACTCTGTCATTCACATTGGATTGCTAGTTATAATATCAATAGGCTACATGAGCTACAGCTTAGACATCAAAATGAAGAACATAAAAACTGAAGAATTCCCCACCGAGGGTCTGTGAGAGCAGTTCACAGCAGAACAGGACACGGCTTTGTGACAGAACTGTGCAGAGCTTCAGGTGCATGTTGCAAAGGGTGTGTGCATTCATAATGGCTCGACTGTCAATCACATTATCAAACACCCTTTTATTTATCATCAGATAACTCCAATAAAAAAAACCTCTTACATTTATTTTAAGGAAAACATTGGGGGAGGTATCAAGGTTGACAGAAGTCTTTTTAAAAATGGCAGAAAGCTGTTCCTGGAAATAATTTGTGGAGATCGTGCTCCTTTGACAGACTTGGGAATGGGCGGGGTTAATAACGGCACTGCAGCCAGCAACTAGAGGGCCTCAGAGTCATTTTAGCTTCATTTTTTTCTCCCCTTGTTATGATGTCCACTCATATTTACAGTCTCATGTAAGATTAAAACGAATTAACAGTTAGTTAAATAATTAAACTATTAATTAAATAAAATACTATTTTAATTGGTTCTAGTCAAAACTAACATGGATAATACATGCTTTATTTCTTTAATGAAAAGTACAAATAATACATCACATTTTTTGTCTTTTTTTACTATGATATTTACTTAATCAAATTTTTAGTTTTCCTTGGTCTCGACTTGTAGAAGCTCAGTTGGGAGTGCATTAGACTCAAGCTCTAAAGGTTTGATCCCAGGATTTGACAATTCTAACAGATTATATCTTCTGGTCTTGTGTGACAATTGGACAGTGTGTGCTAGTGTTCAGTTGGTGGAAGCAGATTGTTCCATGGAGTAATGGGTGGCATTTTGGGCTTTCCCTAATGTAGAAAAATTCTCTCAAAAGTAGCTTGAGCTGCGTCCTTGTAAGATTTCATTTGTTCATACAGAGATGATTATCTGTGCTTTGGTCAAAATAGTTCAGTTTTACAGAAGATCTAATGGTTCCTTCTTCTGTCACTGTCTCTAACCTGTGTGAAATCTGAGGTTGGGCACGTGTCAGGCAGTACAGGCTAGTATTCACTTCGTGAAAAATAAAACCTCAATTCCTTGATGGAATGATTGGCACTGTGGATTCTGAATCCAGGTTGAACTTGTATAGCCTGTACTCAACAATCTACACTCAACTTCCCCTTTATTAGGAACAACTGCATATTCATGCAGGTATCTAATCAGCCAATCACGTGGCAGCAGCACAATGCAAATACTGCACAGGTCAAGAGCTTCAGGTAGTGTTCACGTCAAAGATCAGCATGTGATCCAAGTGACTAACTGTGACATGAATGTTGGTGTCAGATGGGCTGGTTTGGGAATTCCAGAACTGCTGATCACCAGGGATTTTCACACACAACAGTCTCTAGAGTTTACATAGAAGGATGCAAAAAAAAATAAAAAATACATCCTGTGAGTGGAGGGTCTGCAGGCTGAAACACTTTGTTGAAACCCTAATCTTCAACTGTCCAGTTTGGGTGAGTCTACACCCATGATGGCCTCAGATTCCTGTTCTTCTCTGACAGGAGAGGAACCCAAGGGCTCTGTACCATGGGAGGCAAGCATGCAGTTGCCTGGGGCCCCAACCTGCAAGAGAGCCCCTGATGATGGATGATTATATTAGTCCACAGCAACAATTTCATGCTAACTTAACCCCCAGAAATTAAATATTAATTTCAGTTTAAATTGAATTTAAAGGGGTTCTTGTGACATTATCTTTGCTGTGGACTCCCGTAATCAGCCTCCTCTCCTAGTCCTTCATTTAATAAATTCTATGATCACCCTTGTACAAGAGATTACAACGACATGTGCAGAAAACCCCTGAGGGTCCCCATGCCACTTCCTAATTACAGAATGGCAACCAAACACCATGAAGCGCACCTACCCTTCAGGCAATCTGAAAAGAAAGCACAGGCAAAGAGGAGGAAAAGAAAAAACAAAACCCTGCTAAGTGAGAATCTGGATAAAAGAGTTATACCAAGGGTTTAATTTGTCCCAGTAGATAAATGGGTTGGTGTCAATTCAGTTCTAATAGCAAGATGTTGTTGGATGTGGCAATGAGGAAGAAACCTTCAGAGGAACCAGACTCATAATGGAATCTGGATGACACCGGATAGTGCCATTATAAATCATTTCCCTTCTATAACTGTGTGCTATTTCATCGAAAAGTGCAATTGTTTAACCAGGAACTCATGAGTTTATGAGCAATTTATGAGTATGAGCATCAGAGTTACTTCTGAATTCATTACACTTTTAACGTGATGGGTTTTTTGTTGAAGTTATCAGCTGATCGATGATGGACACTGGAGTGAAAACTCATTGTAGCAAATTGTAGTCCAAAGTTATCTGTATGGTTTCTAAATGGAACCCTCCACAGTAATCCCAGTAATCAGATTTAATCAAAGTAATCTGTTTATCCCACATCATGTCTGGTTTTTGTTCAGGATCCTGCCTGTGTTTCTCATTTTCACTTTAATTGACTTGCTAGTTTTTTTGTGTAATAAAAGGAGGGTTAGGCAGATACAAATTTTCATTACATCACACATACACACACACACGCACACACTGTTCAAAAAGGTTCATTAAACAAATGCAGAAACCAATTCAGCTCCACAGCCAAGTCTAACCATTTTTTCACAGCAAAATTATATATTAAAATTTCTAAGTTTTAAGTTCCTCAGTAATTGAATGGTTTAGCATTATTTTCTGGTTTAATGGATTAGTACATTTCACAGTAACCTCCAGTCACACAGAAAGCTACCAGAATACCCAGACTTTCTGTTTCAGTTAAAATGTAGGCCCTAGAGAGTTTATGTGCACATTGTGTTATTAATTGCTGTATATAATATCTTTTTCCAAGCACAGCAAGAAAGAAGGAAACTTTCTAAACTTTTCTAGTGTCTACATTTTAGCTAACTAACTACACATCCCTATACACACTATATGTACAAAAGTATGTGCACCCCTGACCATCACACCCATGTGAACATGAGAACATCCCATTTAAGATTTATTCCCCTTTGCTCTTATTAAAAGCTCCACACAGGCTGCTGTCTGCAGTCACACTCAATAATTTTCCATCAAACCTAATTTGGAAAAAAAAAAACAGCACATACTCAGATCATATGTCTTAAAATGTGACTCCACGGCCCTGGGGATTATATATGTCACCATATCTGTCTGCATTTTTATCATTCATACATAAAACCAGATTGATGATTTCCTGGTATCTGTTTATCTGCATTTTTATCATTCATACATCAGGCAGCAGGAAGATTTTCCTGGTCTTTGTGCTTGCTCATCTGCATTTTTAGCCATCATGAAACAGAAGTGTTTTCTTCCTGGTCTCTGTGACTCATGTTCACACAGCGATGGCACTTTGGGCTGGGCCTGTGAGAGGCCAGAATCTAACCACGGCGAGGCCGCGTGATAATGTTAGCACCGCATTTCAAAATGCCAGAGCATCAGCTACAAGATACAACTGTATAATGAAAGTGATGAGTTTTTGAGGGGTGTTGCATGACATTGTGTTCATTTGGCTTTCAGAGTTTTGTTCCTGTGATTTTATCATTCCTACAGGAACTACTATAACCCCAACCCAAGGCCAAAGCCTTCTCTACCATTAAAGCATACCTGAACACAAGTGCCACATTTGCCTGATGTAGTGGATTATTACTTCTGTGGTAAAAGCCAGGATTGGTGTTCAATAGTGAGACTAGGGTTATGGTTGTGCCTACAGTTTGGGATTTTTCATTAATATTATATTAGTGCTCTGATATGA
>JAQQZR010000019.1:30316-40444 GCA_030068235.1 Notoglanidium macrostoma
CACTGAGCCTGATTAGTGACACCTTTATATCTTTTTCAGAGAGCAGGAAAGACTCCACGTCAGTCAGTCAGGATTTCTCACACAGATAAACATCGAAATGAACTTTCTTGATAAAATGAAAGCTGATCTTAGCAGTGGATTCAAGTTCAGGTTCAAGAAGGATATTTGCAAAAGTATAATTTATTCCCATAGGTGAGGAAAGAAATTATGAAGATAAGGAATAATTTGGATCTTAATTCTAATCAATAAAGTTTACCTGAAACTTGAAGAGTCGCTCCAGAAATATCTGTGTACTTGATTCGAGCCACAGTTGTTATAAATCTGAATCTGTACTTTCCAGAATAACTAAACTGTACATTGTGGATTAACAAAGTACAGTTCGATTTGTCGTCTCCAACGTATTCAAAGTCTGACTTGGTGTTTGATGAGCTGTCATACACATACGGAGGAGAGTCACACCATCCTGTGTTTGAGTTCATTGAGCACCAAAGCTTTTGCTTCACCTGAATCTTGGTATTTGATGTCTGATAAGAATAACTACAGTTAATGGAGACACTGAATCCTCTCACAGCACAGATCGGATTATTGGGATAAGTCACACTGTCAGCACTGATCTGAGTGAGAACACCTGTGTAGAGAAATAAATAGAGAATAAAGGAGATTGATGAAATAATGTATTGGGTCTTTTTTATTTTTTTATTTTTTTTTGGAAGAGCAAGTGTTCACCTGATTTTATCTGTAATTAGAACCAGTCCAGGCAGGATGCATGTGCAGTTCAACAAGTTTATTAATATAATCCAGCAAAAGTATCAGAATTGGCAGGAAGAATTCAGTGTCAACAAACAGGCAAAAGTTCAGGCGATCAGCAAACAGAGTAAACAGGGTAAAGGCAGATTCAATAATCCAAAAACACAGAACAGAGTCGAGATACCAGAAGAGCAATCACAAATACAGGGCTTAGCAATTCAGCAACAATAGAGCTAAACTAATGCATCATGAAGCAAACACCAAACAAAGAACCTTAAAAAGAGTCCAAGGTGTGTGTGATTGAACCACCTGCTTCCAATCAGGTGACTCTGAACTCGGGGACAATGTCAGCCATGTTGTCTGTGTGCATGTGCTCTTAGGATGCGTAGTCCATTTCAGTGTCTGATTACATGTTGGCATCGGCCATGTTTCAAGGTGCAAGTTTTCATGAGAAGTGTAGTCAGAATTGTCTTGTGTAAGTGTAGGTGCATGTGTGAGTGCAGGTATAACAGAAACCCCCCACCCTCAAGGAGTTCACACCAGCAGCGACTGACTTTCGAGGGTGTACCCTGGGATGTGGAGCTGGTTAATTAGGATACTTTTGTAGAAATTTTGGATGAGTAAGGGGTATAAAATGTCCTTAGCTGGGACCCAGCACTGTTCTTTCGGGCCATAGCCCTCCTAGTCAACCAGATATTGCAGTTTCCCTTCCCTTTGGCATGAGTTCAAGAGTTTTTTCACTGCATATGCTGGTTGGCCACGTTTCCTTGCAGGTAACCATGGTTACAGAGGAAGAACAATGATTTCAATCACCATCCTCCTTTTAAAGCATCCAGTCTGCTATTCTAACTCAATCAGCATGACAGAGTGATCTCCAACCTCATCCTCATCATCATTCTCACCTGTGTTAATGAGAGAATCACTGAAATGATGTCAACAGCTCCTTTTGTGGCTGAAATGTAGTGGAAATGTTTTGGGATTAAGTTCATTTTCATGGCAAAGAGGGACTTTGCAATTAATTGTAATTCATCTGATCATAACATTCTGTAGTAAATGCAAATTGCCATCATAAAAACTGAGGCAGCAGACTTTGTGAAAATTAATATTTGTGTCATTCTCAACTTTTGGCCACGGCTGTACTTTCTTTTTCCCCATGACCTACACACACACAAGTTTAAATTTTAAATACTAATATTTCTGCAGATCATCTTTTAAAAAAACAAACAGAAAAACACATATAAATCTCTGGCTAAGCCCCAGCCCTGTAGTTAGCTGATTTGTCTTTAACAAAACAGGCCTACATTACAGAAATCTTTCAAGATGGTGGTGTAGCTGCAACTGCAGCTTTGGTTTAATAGGTGCAACAGAAAAACACTAAGAACATGGACTAGACAAAGAAGAACTAGGCATAACACAGGAACACACCATATAAACATCAGAGCTTATATATACTTTTGGTCATTATTCCTTAATGCGACTCAGTTGTGTGTAATCTTGTGCCGTGCAGGAAGCTGATGTATGAGGGGCCGTGCAAGCCATAAATCATTCTGGCACTCAAACATACATACATTTTGTGCTCATGCAAATAAAATGTATGTATGTTTGTATGTATGTCCGAAGAAAATATATATATGTAAGAGAAGAATGTATAGAGAAGTGGAAACAGAAGGCAGGTCATTTCTCAGGCTGTTATTGGCTGAGAAACTGAACAACAGGGTCATGTTCAGCTGCTGATCAAAAAAAGGAAGACATCCGTACAAGGACACTGATGTATTTATTGCTTCTCAATTTTTTTAATCTTTAACAAATCATGAGATTGACAGACATCCAGATAACGTTTGAACGCCCTGCTCAAGCTTCTCAGCCAATCAAATGTTCCACCCAACGCTTTCTTAAAAGTCTCATGTGTCTCTCTGCACACTTTTAAAAAATACACCTCAGAAGCAGCAATTTTTCTATTTCCTCAAACACTCGTTCAAAACACAATTTCATTTTAAATTATTCTTTTATCTTACTGCATGATATTACTGCCACCAAGAAGACCTTTCAAAAGAAACAAAACATTTCAAACATGATTCCTCATAAAATATCTTCATCTTAATATGAGCTCTGAAAAAAAAAAAAACTGCAAACAATAATTCTGTCTAAGAGTGAGATGATGTTTCATACCAGACAGTGTAAGAAGAATCAAGTCCAAGTGCTGCATCTTCATCTCTTCTTCAGGAAGAACTTCACACACTCAATGTTGGGTCTGTATATATACACGTAAGTATTTAAGTACTTCCTGGATTAAAAGCATATACCCAATATAGCTACAAACTCAGACACCACATGAGTGTCAAACCATTAACACAGGAAGGTGAGCAAAGGCCCCATCCATTTTTGCGCCTACACGTATACTCTTTATTAAAAACACATTTTTAAATTCGGAAATACACTGTATGGCCAAAGGATGAGGACCCTTGAACATCACATATGATCTTGTTGGACATTCCTTTCCAAAAGCATGGGCATTAATATGGAGTTGTTCCCCGTCTCCGAGTCAATATCATGTGATAGTCATTTAAAGACCTCAAAAATTAACACAGTGTGAGCGTACACCTAAATGAAATATACACTATATGGACAAAAGTATTTAAAAAAAGCAAGCAGTACCTCTTTAAACTTCATCTACTATTTTAATCATCAGGCAAAAAAATATTTGATCTGCCTTTTTTTGTATAAGGTAGTGTATATACCATACCAAGCACCAGCCTTACAAGGTTCAGTATGATTTTAACCAGTAGATGGCGTTTTGAGCCTATGTTTTATCTGCCTTTTTCTATACAACACAACGTACACTATATGGACAAAAGTATTGGGACACACCTCTTAATTATTGAATTCAGGTGTTTCAATCAGACCCATTGCCACAAGTGTATAAAATTAAGTCTCCATTTACAAACATTTGTGAAACAAAATGGGTCATTCTGAAGAACTCGGTGACTTCAAGCATGGTGCTGTGATAGGATGGCACTTGTAATAAGACAGTTCGAGAAATTTCATCAGATGTCAATGGTTAACTGTAAGTGGTGTTATTGGCAAGTGGAAACATTTAGGAACAACAGCAACTCAGCCATGAAGCGAAAGACCACATGAAGTCACAGAGCAGGTCAACAACTACTAAGGTCCATGATGCGTAAACGTCGCCAACGTTCTGCTGAGTCCATAGCTGAAGAGTTCCAAATTTCCATTGGCATTAATGTGAGCACAAAAACCGTATGGCAGGAGCTTCATGGAACAGGTTTCCACGGCTGAGCCGCTGCATTCGAGCCTCACATCACCAAGTCCAATGTCAAGCGTCGGATGGAGTGGTGTAAATCACCGCCACTGGACTGTAGAGCAGTGGAAACATGTTCTATGGAGTGATGAATCACGCGTCTCTGTTTGGCAATCAGATGGGTGAGTCTGGGTTTGGCGGATGCCGGGAGAACGTAACCTGCCTGACTGCACTGTGCCAGCTGTGAAGTTTGGTGGAGGAGGGATAATGGTGTGGGGCTGTTTCTCAGGGTTTGGGCCCCTTACTTTTAGTGAAAGGCAGTCTTAATGCTTCAGTACACTAAGCCATTTCTGACAACGCTACCCTACCAAGTTTGTGGACACAGTTTGGGGAAGGCAATTTTCTATTCCAGCATGACTGTGCCCCAGTGCACAAAGCAAGCTCCAGAAAGACATGGTTGGATGGGTTCGGTGTGGAAGAACTTGACTGGCCCACACGGAGCCCTGACCTCAACACCATCCAACACCTTTGGGATGAACTGGAATGGAGATTGCGAGCCAGGCCTTCTCATCCAGCATCCGTGCCTGACCTCATAAATGCTTTACAGAATGAATGGTCACAAATTCCCACAGAAACACTCCAAAATCTTGTGGAAAGCATTCCAAGAAGAGTGGAAGCTGCTATAGCTGGAAAGGGGGACCAGCTCTATATTAAAGTCTGTGTATTTGGATGCAATGCCTTTAAAGTCCCTGTTGGTATAATGTTCAGGCATCCCAATACTTTTGCCCATATATTGTAGACAAAGAAAAAAAACAGAAGCTGGGGTTTAAATAGATAGAGTAATCACTGGGGTCAATTAAAACAGGTGAGCCTGATCAGGACACAAGAGGGTAAACAGCCAATAGCAAGACAGAGGAGGAGACAGGACACAAATCAAAACAAAAGCACATGGAGACAAACACTGGTTGCATAAAACAAGTAAACAAGTAAAACAAGACAATGCTCCTCCGGCACCATGGTGCTACACATAAGGCAACACAGAATTACAAAATGTGAACTTGTGCAAACATTAAATATTAAACACAGTGCAAACATTGCAAGATGGTGCAATAAGGACATACAAACGGTGTGACAAAAGACAGTGCAGCTCTAAAAACATACATGTGCAAAAGCTGCAGAGGTAGTGGAATGTAATCCTTTTAGTGTGCAAGTGTCAAATTTGTTCCAGAGGGTTAAGGAGTCTGATGGCTTGGGGGAAGAAACTGTTGCAGTCTGGCAGTGAGGCGCTGAATGCTTCGGTACCTCTTGCCAGCTGGCAGGAGGGTAAAGGGGTTGTGTGAGGGGTGTGTGGGGTCGTCCACAATGCTGGTGGCTTTGTGGATGCAGCGTGTATTGTAAAAGAATGTGAAAGTATGTGGGAAGAGAGATTCCGATGAGCTTCTCAGCTGTTCTCACTATCTGTTGTAGGGTCTTGCACTCCGATACAGTGCAGTTTCCATACCAGAGAGTGATGCAGCTGCTCAGAATGCTCTCAATAGTCCCTCTGTAGAAAGTGGTGAGGATGGGTGGTGGGAGATGGGTTTTCCTCTGCCTTCACAGGAAGTAGAGATGCTGCTGGGCATTCATGGTTATGGAGCCAGTGTTGAGGGACCAGGAGAGGTTTTCCACCAGGTGAACACGAAGGAATTGGGTGCTCTTGACGATCCACAGAGGATGCATTGATGTTCAGTGAAGAGTGGTTGATCCGTGTGCAGCAGTGGACTGAACACACAGCCCTAGGGGACCCCAGTGCTCAGTGTGGTGATAGTGGGGAGATAGTGGGGAGATACTGTTCCCAATCTGGACTGACTGAGGTCTCTCAGTCAGAAAGTCCAGGATCTAGTTGCAGAGATAGGTGCTAAGGCCCAGCAGGCTCAGCTTCACAATCAGGTGCTGAGGGATGATTGTGTTGAATGCTGAACTGTCTATTAACAGCATTTCTTGTCCAGATGGGTGAGGGCCAGATGTAGGGTTTCGGAAATGGCGTCGACCAGTTGGCACAATAAGCAAACTTCAGGGGTACAGTGAGGGGACAACAGGGTCTTGATTTGCCTCATGACGAACTTCTCAAAGCATTTCATGATGATGGATGTGAGTGCATTAGGTTAAGCTATGTGTGCAGAAATAGAAACAAAATAAATTTTAAAAAAAATAGAATCATAGTGCATTCTCAAGGGAATAGATAAGCAGAAAACACCTTTTGTTTGGACTAAAGGAGACTAGTAGTCTCCTGCATAACAGAGTGCGACATAAGATAAATCAGGAACAGTATATAATGTTCTTTATGGTAGCTTAACCTAAACACCTTTTCTCAGCTTCAGGATGGCATGCATTTATCCCATATACATCTCTCCATGCTGGTATACACTTCTTAATTACAAATTCAGTTTTCACAGGTGCAGCCTACACAAAGCTTAAACTGATAGTAGATATCCAGGGCTACTTAATGATTAAACAATCAATCTTATATAACACACCTGAGTAACAAGAGACACCTTTCACTTGTCATGTTCCAATACTTGAAAAACTGGGTGGCTTGATTCAAAATGTGTTTTGTTATATGTTGGGTAACACTTTTGGTGTAAATACAATCAAATAAAAGATGAAACTCTGATCTGATTCATCTTTTAATCTCACACACAAATGTCTTCAGTGCACAGCAAAAACAAACAAATTGGCCTTGCCGTCACGATACTTTTGGAGGGGGCTGTAAGTAGCTGAGAAAACCTGTTTATAAAACCAGTCCAGAATGCTTCCTGTCTACAGTCCACTGGAAACCCCGGGGTGGAGCTTTGTGAACATGGGTTATATAAGTGAGTAATTCAAACATCAAACCCACCAAACTGTTAAACTAACTACACGTTTAATGGTGAAATTACTTAACTAATTAACGAATTTCATTCAGACTTATTGATAAAACTGTAGGTTCAAGAAGAGACTCTTGCCTTTGCAGAACTAGATTTGTAAAGGACGTGCTAACCAACATTTATTTGCTTTATTAAAATTTACCTGCTACATTAACAGGCAGTCCATGATGGCCCATGTATCCACATTTAGTTATAAATCTGAACTTGTGCTCTGCAGAATAACTGAACTGCACATTGTGGACTAACAAAGTACAGTTTGGTTTGTCATCTCCAACATGCACAGGGTCTGACTTGGTGTTTAATGAGCTGTTAAACATACAGTGTTTGAGTTCAGTGAGCAGCAAAGTATAATGTGGTGTCTCACTCTGTGGTGAAATTAAACTCCGGCCTCAGCATACAGGAAACCTAATCAAACCAAGTCAGCCACAAATACTCCAGACACAGAAGCCAAGTGCAGAGCAGATGAGGAGGCTGAACAGAAACCTCCAAAACAGGAATAAATAATAACCTCAGGCCAACACATTGACGGTTACAGAGAAAAATAATGAAGTGAAAAAGTAATAAACTTTCCTAAAATACACAAATAAATCATCCCCTAGAATCAGCTCTGAAATCACAAACTTCATGTTAGAAAGCAAGCACATTACCTGTGCAGCTCGGGGAGGACTGAGATCAAACGAGGAGCTAGGTTTATTTAAGGGGTATGAGGTCTGACAATCACCCTGTAGCAAACCAAAATAAAGAAATCCAGATGAGCTAGTAAAGGAGAAATTAAGGGCATAAACTGAGGACCATCAGGAGAGAAACCTCGGACTGCTCACTACAGAGAACTAACCAGGAAACAAAAGGGTCTTGTTTCCTCCAAGAGAAGGAACCCAGACACTTGAGAAAGTGGCTAGGTTGGCAAGGGTTAGGGTTAGGGCACAGCAGAGCACCACGGAGTGCTAGTTCCCAAAATACCACTGCCAGTTGAGTCTTGCCATTACAGGCTGAAGTCAAGACTAAGCATTTGCACAACCTGTAAGCAGCCCTACAGCCAACCGCTAATCACTACACTCTGTCTCCCTCTGGTGGCAGGCCGGGGCCATGGCAGCCTGCCCCTTACATTTGTACCTCCTGATCATTTAGCTGTGGATAATAACAATAGAGAATGAAGTCATTGTATCCTCTCACAGCACAATCCAGCTCGGGATATTTCACACTCCACTAGATCTGTGTGAAAACACCCGCAAAAGAAGTGTGTCGAAAAATCAGCAGAGATTCCCAACTTTTGTTTTTGCTTCCCAAACCACTGTTTTGCTCCACTTAATGCAGCTTGTATATCAAAAATCTTTTTGTATCCCAAAATAAAGCATAAAGTTTCTTCTAAAATGACACCAGGATACAGACAGTTATAATGATTACTTTTAATTGCTCAATTGATTATTATTCTGTTTTTCTGGAAGTAGATTTTTAATGATGACTGAGGATATTTAAAAAATAAAAAACATGGTCACCAGCAGCCAATCAGTGTTCACCAGGCATTTCCCCGCGCTTGTGCTTAGTTTTACATTATCACCATTGTTATAAGGAATTAAATCAAAGTTCAAATAACTATTTAATTATTATGATTTATAATTAAAAATGTATAAAAGTGTGAAATGTAATTTAGTAGTAAATAATAATTTTTAATCACTATCAAATTGTTGTGGATTAAGTGGAATAAAACACTTTGTGGCATCCTGTTCCAGGAAAATTATCACTTTTAGAGTGGAGAGATGAAACAGAATCACAGTTACCATCATCATTGATTATTTATTTATTATAAGTAACAGTGATGTTGCAGCAAGCCATTAAAAACTTGATACAGAGAGATAAGAATTTTTCAGGTAAGAATCTTTCCATGTATCAGCAAATGGCCAAGAGCTGAACACTGAACAGTATTTGTGTATTTTATACCTGACACAGTGAGCAGAATCATCACCAAGTGCAGCATTTTTATTGGTCCTATACAGCAGGTGATCAACACAAACAGCTTTGTGTGTGTGCAGTGTGTGTGTGTGTGTGTTCGTGTGCTGATATGCTTAGCTCAGTGATAAACAAATGAGAAGTGAAGAAGAAGAAATGTACAAACACAATTCCAGTATTGTGACAAATCCAACCCAGGTGAGGCAGAACCACCGGCTTAATGTGCTAAAACGACAAACTGACACTAAATCTCTCACATTATCTCTCTCCATGGCCCAAAGGACTAAGCAGCTACTGAAAAATTATTTTCACAAAACTACTTTCAGTTCTATAGAAACCCTTCATAAAGAAACAGCTTAACACGGCATGATGTGTTAAAACAGTGACCGAGCACACCAGATTTTCTCTCACACTTTATTGATCATAACTTTCTATTATACTAAAGTAAATATAAATAATCGATTCACATTGCACTCTTTCCCATTATAAAATTATTCTAATAAACAGTTTAATGTGGCTTAATGTATTTATTGCTTATTGCTCATAAAAAGCACACCTTTTATAAAAGTTCACCTCCAAATACTTTATTCCTTACACAGTAAATAAGTATCAGCAGCACACAAACATATTAACAACCCTTTGTTTAAGGCATTATAAATAGTTCAAATGCAATACACAGCATGTTCACAGGAGAACTTCACAAACAGAAGAATGAATGAGGTGATGAGGTGTGAAACTGTGATCAGCTCATTTTTATTGAACATTAGCATAAATAGCACAATCTTCCTTCTGCTGCTGGACATTAGCGTAGACAGAATCATCCTCCTTCTGGTGCTGGACATTAGCGTAGATATTAGAATCGTCCTCTTTCTGTTGCTCAGTGTGGACAAACCCGCAGTTACGCAGAAACCTGTTTATCAGCCACAGAATACATGTTAACTGCTGTTTTTAACTGTTTGGCATTGCAGCTTGTGAGTGAGTCTTTTGTTTTTACCAGAAGATTGTGAGTGTTTTAGACTGTAGATTGTAATGTATAAAAAAATGCAGATTTTTACCTCCAGTTGCAAATCACAGTGACTAATGTGATCAAAATCACACCAGCTGTCACCAAAACAATGATCCAGATTTTCCACTGATTTTCACCTGCTGAAAAGGAACTTAGATTAATTACCATGTGAATATTAAACAGAACACAAGTCACTTTATTTCCTTCAGTAATCACTCGAGACAGTCAGTACTGCTGTGAGCAGATGGACCCACCCTCGACCT
>JAQQZR010000019.1:48227-75071 GCA_030068235.1 Notoglanidium macrostoma
GCTGTCTCGTCTCACTGTACACTGTATTACATGTATATGGTTGAAATGACAATAAAAGCCACTTGACTTGACTTGATGTGGGGAGAATCCATAATCTGGAGTTTAACCAAGACCAGGGCAAACAATGAGCCATAGCTAATACTCAAGAGACAGAACTATCTCAGAGCACTCTCTAGTACAGACCAGATAAGGAAGATGAAGGTTTAGTAGGTTTTGCATAATCCAGCTAGCTGGCTGGCAGGCAAGCCGCACTGAAACCGTAACCTTCTTGACAGAGGTCATTTAAAAATAAGTTCAGGCCAACACACTCTGCACTGATTTATGGAAAAAAGTAACAAACTGAAAATGCACGCTACTAAAACACACAATTACCCCAAGTTGGATTCAAAATGACAGTATCTGGGTTAGGAAGCAAGCTCATTACCAGTGTACCATAAGAAGGACTTACACTTGCCCTACAGCAAAGCAAAACTAGAAAAGATGAGCTAGTGAGCACAGGAACAAAGGAAAAAAACTAAAGACAAATTTAGGACCAACAAGAGAGAAAACTCTAACTGTTCACTACAGAGAACAAGCCAGGAAACAAACGGTTTCTGCCACCAGAATAGAGTACAGCTGTGTGTTCCAAAACACCAATACCAGCTTAATCTTACTCTCACAGGGGTGCACTCAAAACCGAGGCATTGTGCAGCCCTTAAAAAGGCCAGTCACAGGTGGCGCTGCTTACCACTAATTACCAGGAGGCAGCTCCCTGTCTCCCTCTGGTACAGGTCCCGCCCCTTATAGTTGGGAAAATAGGAAAATGCTGTGATACAAGAGGAATAAAACATATCGGGATGTGCCTTTGTAGGAGAATAATCATTTCAATTAAGGCTGGATTACACCACCAGATGTGACCATAGCATTTACCCAAAACATGTAACATCAATCGAGGATAACCTGTGATTGATGTGCTGTCATAAACAAACAGCGAATTTTTACATAGTCCTGCATCTGAGTTCTTTGAGCACTAAAGAATTTTTGTCACCTGAATATTGGGATTTGATTTAGGATAATAATAACTACAGGGAACGGAGACTCGGAATCCTCTCACAGCACAAACAGCACAAACAGGTGTAAAATAAGCGTGTGGAGAAAGCAGATTAAAACGATGAAAAAACGTAAGACTGAAAAAAGAAATGCACTTTTAAGAACAAAGGTTGTGAGGAAACATTAGACATTTCTTCAAGTGTTTCAACACACACACAGACACACACACACACACACACACACACACACACACACACACAACGCATTTCATATTTTCATTAGTTTTTATGGGCATAGAAAGAAAATTAAAGAAAAAATAACACAGCATGTACAAAATACAGCATAAAGCTTCTCATAAAAAATAAATGTAAGATGATGACAGATTATTAATTAGATTTGGTTTTATTTCTTATATATGTTCTTGACTTGTAATTGCAGTCAAGCATTATTAGCACTTTAAAATGTACTAGTAATATATTTACATTTAATAAGATATTACTAAAATATAATTTCATATATTTGTAATATATAAAATATTAAAATATTGATGTAAATTTAAACCATCATTAGGAATCTTTGATCGGACACAAATTAGTGTCTACCTATGCTTGTGTCTGTGTATAATCCAATACACACTGCAACATGAATAGCAAACAGTAAAAAAACACAAAACAAACCCTGAGCAATAAACATGTACACGAGACTGAGTGTGAGATGAAGTTTCATACCGTACAACATGAGTAGAATTATAACCAAGTGAAGCACCTTCATCCCTGCTGGTAACTAACGTAGCTGTGCTCAGCTTTGTGTCTGCATGTATGCTTAGCTCACTGACAAGGTAATAATAAATGAGAAGTGAAATGTGCTCCCGGGAAAATATGCAAAAAAGAAGAAGTATAACAACGCTTACCAATGTGTTAACAAATTGTGATGGGGGAAGGGTGTATTAGTGTAAAACACACTGCTGCCAGGTTCTGGATTCTTATTGGTCAGAAAGTTTTAGTTAATTTTCAATAAAATCAGCTTTGACAATAGTGCAACTGAAAATCACATGTTTATGTTAATGCACTCTTTTTAATAGGTCATCATTGTGTAATTTTTGTGCTGTTATTAGAAGATAATCAACTTCGGTGTGGTAACAGTAACTCTGTCATCACCCCACACTGTGACTCAGTATTTTATTTTAACAGTAACACACACACACACACACACACACACACACACACACACACACACACACACACAGTTTTATTCCTTGACTATACACCAAAAAAAGAGATGATGTAACAAAATTAAGGCATTTTTTAAATAATTTAACTTTCGGAATGATTATAAACCAATGTGATTTAACTCCTTGTATGAAGCAATTGTCAGGCTACGATCATGATTAAAATTAAGTTACTTATAGACACATCAACTATTTCTATAATATGTTACCTAGGGTCATGTTCATTTCAGCCAATGACAGAATCTTAGCTAGCTAACAAACTAACACTTGAGTAAAGTACCCCTGTTTCAATTGTTAACTCATATTGGATAGATGACTATATAGTCAATTGTTTGAGTTTTTGTTACCATGATTCAATTTATAAAATATAAAAGAGATATTTCCAGTACTTCAACACAGAAACATTTACCTCCAGAAATGGGGTTATAAGTTAACTAGTAAATGAAACTAATGTACGTAACGTAACAAAATCACTTAAACAGAATAGTTTGATTGTTTGGCAAGCGATATTTGACAAAGTCAACTTGTGACTAATATGAATTAGTTTAATATCAGATAACTAGCCTGCTAACTACGTTAGTTAGGCCAGTGTGACATTCTGCTACTGTAATAGCAGTTGGACATTTTACATTAGTGTAACCATTTACAGTCATCAATCCTGGCATTTATACTCAGGGTAATAATGTAGGGTAATAATGTACCCTTTATAATCTGACATGTATTACTTTTAATACATTAATTTCAGCATCTGTCCATAGATATAGATAGGTTTATGATCGGACTCGGGTTTATCTCATTCCAATATGGCGGCCGCATCTGTATGCCAATTTGTATGGTAACAACTACATTACCCATAAGCCTAATCAGACTACACCTTTACGTCATGTCCGGAGCATCAGCAGTTTCCTGGGACATGACACAGTCGTTTAGATTAGAAAAACACATATTAATACAAGAAGATTACACGTTATAGTAGAGCTAGATCGTGTTTAAATCATTTTTGGCACTTCATGCTCGCCAGCTGAGTGAGTTTAGCTGGCTGAAAATGGAGGCGGTGCCGCGAATGCCGATGATTTGGCTGGATTTGAAGGAGGCTGGAGAGTTTCAGTTTAGCTCGGCTGTTAAACAGGTGAGAATGACTCAAATATCATGATAGAGCCAGAATAATAGCTTAAAGAGTCTCTTTAACTGTCTTCATTCGCGTAAAATTGGGCGGATACGCTAGTAAGTGGTTAACCTTCGACAACCATATTACGCTACCTCGCTAGCTTGCTTGCTAAACATAATTGTGTTGTATTTTTTCCGCATCCGTATTCCGCCTCTTGAGTTGTGATTGGCTGATGTCAGATGGCGACTGTTTAACTGCGCATGAGCTTGTGAGGCTGAAGTAGTAGCCAATCAGAATGCCTATGAGCTGGACAGTATGAGCCAATCACAGTGTAGTAGGCGGGATTTGACGTAATACGGTCGGGAAAAAATAGAACGTGTGAGTCTGTGTGCAAGGCTAATGCTGTAACATGGGCGTAACCGACTTCTTTTTACTCTAAATGACTAAATACAAGAAATGTCAGATGATTAAAACTTTATCAACAACATATCTAGCTAACCTTCAGGCGAGGATGTGTTTTTCTATAAGTTATAAAGCAAAACCATTGTCACTAATGTAATACATGTAATCACTTTCATATTTACTGTACTTAGATGTGTGTGTGTGTGTGTGTGTGTGTATATACACATCACATCACTCAGTATTTTACTGTTTAACAGCACCACACACATTCCGTTTTTCTTTAAATAAATAATACTCTTTACATAAACAAATATCTCCCCCTGTAGACTATCTCAGTGTCATGTCCAATGTTACGTGTGTTTTGTTCCTCTTGCTTTGTTAGTTCATACTGAAGAATTACGGCGAGGACCCAGACAACTACAACGAGCCGCTGAAGAAGCTGGAACAGTTACGACAGGTGACTGAATGATGTAAAATGATCTTGCGGAATCGTTTCCACGAATTCTCTCCTAATGTCTGATGTTCTTCCTCAGGGTGCCGTGAACGTGACGCGGGACTTCGAGGGCTGCAGTACACTACGCAAATACTTTGGGCAGCTGCACTACCTGCAGAGCCGTGTGCCTTTGGCTCCCGGGCAGGAAGCCGCTGTCCCGGTGTCCTGGTCAGATTTCCTAACTTGTGACTTCCGATGCACATCACATGTGATGAAATGCCATTTTGCCTTCATCAATTCCCTGAAGGATTTAATATTGATTACAAATTAAGTTCAGGGATTTTTTTCCCCCTAATTTTCCATTTAGAACAGAAAGCTGCAAACTAGGGATGGACAATACAATCACACAATATCGACATTGTGATAATGGAGACTGGCTTGTCATGATCTTTCTCTCTTAAAATTTTTAGTCTTTTTCCCCCCTCCTTCACTAGGACGGAGATCTTCTCGGGGAAGACGGTCACACACGATGACATTAGCTACGAGCAAGCGTGCATCTTGTATAATTTGGGTGAGCGTCTGCAGTATTGCTGGATCACACCGACTCCACTGTGTTGTTTAAGAGCTCGTGTTTCCTGATCCCATTTATGTTTTTGCTTGTGCAGGAGCGCTGCATTCAATGCTGGGAGCGATGGACAACCGAGTATCAGAGGAGGCAAGTGTTTGCTGTTTTAACGTGAGGTGACGGATTGCTCAGGTCGACCCCCTGGTTCTCATAATCACCCTTTACTTTCCTACTTCTGTTTTTGTTCATTCTTTTACATGTAGTATTACTAATATTACACTTTGACGATCAATTCACATGCATTCACCTTCAAATGTTCTAAAGGGAAAACTTCCCCGTTTTTGTCAGCCGCAATGAATCCTGGTTGTTATTTTGCCTGAACAGAAGATAAGAGTAAAGCCTGTGCGCTTGGTGGCCATTTTGGCGACGCTCCCAGGTGGTTATTTTAAGTCCTATAAGACCAACTTGGATGACTTAAAAAAAGAAAACAAAACAAACAAACAAAAAAAAAAAAACAAGTCTAGTGGGTCCGATTTCTTTGGGTTAGTCATGTAGCACAGCCAAAATAATTAGCATAAAGAATATTTCGATTTGAATTGTCGCTCATCGCTGCAGCAGGACGTGAAATGGCTGCTTTGCTTATAATATCGAGATCATGATAAATATAATCTCATATTATTGAAAATTATTGTTTTCTGTTTTTCGGTTTTGTTTTTGTAGACAAAATAATGCATCATCAAACTTGGTTCCTCTTTAAAAAAATTTTTTTTAAAAAGCAACACTGCTGTTCTGCAATTTGTTAGCAAACCTTTATCTCGTAATCCGTACTGCGGTGTCACACACCACTTCTTGTTGCTTGCTGGAAGCTCATTGCTCACTTCTCCTGCCTCACATTTCTAATTCCAGCTTATTTGACATCTTCCTCTTGGCAGGGAATGAAGGTGTCGTGCACGCATTTCCAGTGCTCAGCTGGAGCCTTCACCTACCTGCGAGATCACTTCAGCCACAACTACAGCGTCGACATGAGTCACCAGATCCTTAATCTCAACATCAATCTCATGCTGGTACACACACTCCTGCGCTCTCTCTCTCACACACACACACGCACGCACGCACACCTTCATTAACACTAAGGTTTTGTAGTGTATTAATTCAGATTCTCGTGTGTTTTCAGGGTCAGGCGCAGGAGTGTTTGCTGGAGAAGTCCATGCTGGACAACCGAAAGAGTTTCCTTGTTGCCCGGATAAGTGCTCAGGTATTTCACATACTTTAGACAGCTTTTTTAATATCTAGTTACATACGAGTTATAATTTTTTTTTTATTACACTAAATGTAATAAACCCAGTCATAGCAGCAGCACATACTGGAGTGATTTATTTATCTTATACTGCAGCAGTTGACCAACAATGTATTGATTTATTTTTTATTATTAATTTATTTATTTAAGTCTGAGTCGTTGGCATTTTTATTCATTTATAGTTCAATTTAATGGAACCTTTCTCTCGAAGTTAATAAGACAAAAAACATTGTCACATTACTGAAAAACACGTAAACTCATCTGTCCTGATGTCAGAAAACCAAAAAGTTAGTTTTACCTCTGACTGTTACAAAGCGCTGACACTGGAGACTCCTTCATACAGGATACAGAAAACGGCACCATATGAATGTTTGTTTTTTAAAGCATCTTCCATACACGTCCCTGTGAACGAGCTGTTACTTTAGAAACGATGACGTATTAGAACGAGCGCATTAATGATAAAGCTGTGATTTGCAGCTGCACTATTGTCAGAGCTGCTGTTCTAGAAAAGTAGTCAACAGCTGACCAATCACAATCCAGAATTCAGCAGCGCTGTGGTGTAATGCACCACATGAAAATGCCTGTTGTTTTCAACTATTTTATTTTATTTTTGGCCAGTTTTAGCCGTCAGTGACTCATTTTGATTGATTGAATTTGCCCTTTGTGTTTTGGTTATGAGCTCCTGAAATCTTTGCCAGACCATGATGGAAGCTGTTTTAGACTGTTTACATGTTTGATTTTGCCTCAGTAATGAAGCACCATCATATCCTAATTGGTTTCCTCACTGTTGCTTTCAGGTAGTGGACTATTATAAAGAGGCTTGCCGTGCCCTGGAGAACTCCGACACTGCCTCGATGCTCGGAAAGATCCAGAAAGACTGGAAGAAACTTGTGCAGATGAAAATTTACTATTTTGCTGCTATTGCTCATGTGGGTGTCTTACTGAAAAATTGGGACTGTGTGTATAATGCGCCAAAAACTAGAGACGATTCTTCAGAATTGAATATACTGTTCTAATCATGGTGATTACGGTTTCTGTTCATAAATCCTGGGGAACGAGCGAGGCATGGGTTTCTGCAATTATTTTTTTTTTTAAAGCAGATAACTATGAACCTGAGTTTTGAGAGAGATGAGTATATACATGAGAAGAATATGTTTTGCACGTGATCTCACTGGCCTTTGGTGTCTCTCTGCAGTTGCACATGGGAAAGCAGGCTGAGGAGCAACAGAAATATGGAGAAAGAGTAAATATCCCACTTTGATCACACGTTTTTACCTCAGTAGATATCAGTTGTGTCCCCTAATTTCTGCCAATCCTCTTTCAAATCTTAATACCTGCAGCTAAAATCGGTGGGACTCAGTGGGGTCTTTGCTACTGTGAAAGGATGTTATTTTAACACCCTTGTTTTTATTTGTGGGTTTGTTTGATTTATTTTTTTTGTTGTTGTTGTTGTTGTTCCACCACAGCTCGCTTATCTTCAGAGTTCACTAGACAAACTGAATGAAGCGGTAAAGTTGGCTAAAGGGCAGCCGGACAGTGTTCAGGAAGCCTTGCGCTTCACCATGGACGTCATCGGGGGAAAGTCAGTAACCACATTAGCATATGGTCTCACTTTAATTGCCATCTCACTTATGCTTTAAAAAAACATTGGTTGTTTCGTTCTTTTAATTTTAGATTTAACTCTGCTAAGAAAGACAATGACTTCATTTACCATGAGGCTGTGCCATCTCTGGAGACGCTGCCTTCAGTTAAAGGTATTTGGGGTTACAGTGACTTTCGGTCTGTGTGTATATGTGTATATATATAATCTCAGAGCTATATGTAATTTTGTTATTATGAAGATATTATATCACTATACTTGTAGATATTTCCCCTGTACATAATGCATCACCAGATTTATGTTTGCTAAATTGCATTACTGGATTAAAAAAAAAAAACTCAACTTTTTTTTTTTTTAATATAATTGTTTAAAATAAATAAATTACTTAAAGTATATTCGTACCTTCTCCAGGTGCGCCACTAGTCAAAGCCTTACCCGTGAATCCAACAGACCCAAGTGTGACAGGACCAGACATCTTCTCCAAGCTGGTGCCTATGGCTGCTCACGAGGCCTCCTCTCTCTACAGGTTGCATTTGCTGAACATGAAATTTTACTATAAATAAACTTCCAACATGAGTAATTTTCTAACACTCAAAGACTCCTATATGAAAGTTGTTGCAATGATGATCAGTAATAACAAGATTGCAAGTTAACAACTTCAGTAATAATGGAATCGTCATCCACAGTGAAGAAAAGGCCAAGCTGCTACGAGATGTCATGGCAAAAATAGACAGCAGGAACGAGACTTTAGAGTGAGTAAAAAAAATCTGATTGCAAAGTCTCTGTGTTTTTTAAAAAAAAAAAAAAAAAAAGTCATCATAACTAGTTTTGTTTCTTCAGACAGTTCATGGACTCCCTGAATCTGGACCCAGACTCTGTGGACAACATGGACATGTACAACAGCATTCCCTCTGTACTCATGGAGAAGTGTGCCGCTCTGAGTGTCAGACCAGACACCGTGAAGAGTCTCATACAGTCCATGCAGGGTTGGTGTTTTTCACGGTTTATGAATAATGTGAAACCAGGAATAAATCCATAAAAGTGGACACTGTTTTATTTTTTGCAAAACATCCAAAGACCTCATGCTCATTTGCGTTTCCACTTATCTCAGTACTGTCTGGTGTGTTCACGGATGTCGAGGCCTCCCTGAGGGAGATTCGGTCAGTGTTAGATGACGACGAGGCAGGTGACCGGAAGCTGGAGGAAGTAGCAGGAAAGCAGAGTGTTCCAGCTCAACCTGCCTCCATAGCTGAGCTCCGTAGGGACCTCGAGAAATACCTGGAGGCCCATGAGAAAGCAAGCTTCACCAACACAGAGCTTCACCGGGCCATGAATCTGCACATTAGCAACCTGCGACTGCTGGGTGGACCACTGGACACTCTGAGAGAGGCCCTGCCCAGACCACAGCTTTCTGAAGGTACACGCTTATATCTCCCCAGTTGTGAGGGTGGCCTGTAAATAAACCTGTAATCCAAACAAGTTAAATCACCAAGTGATCTTAAATTCATTTATTGTCATTTTTCCAGATGAAGTAGCAGGTCTCCAGTGCATGAAGAGGATTCTGGGTAAAGTACAAGAGATGAAAGACCAGCGCAGTTCTCTTGAGAAGCAGCTGAGGGAGCTGATCCAGAAGGATGACATCACTGCTGCTTTAGTTACCACCGAGAGGGCTGATATGAAGGTACTAGATTAGAATTTGGCTTTATTACTAGGCGACATTGCTGTTGGTGCAATTCTCAATGATATAAAAAGTAGTATACCAGTTATATATTGTGGGTTATTCTAATTTGTTGTGATGCCTTCTCAGAGATTATTTGAGGAGCAGCTGAAGAAGTACGAACAGGTAAAGGTGTACATCGATCAAAATCTAGCTGCGCAAGAGAACATCCTGAAGGCACTGACGGATGCAAATGTTCAGTATGCAACTGTACGCAAGAGCCTGGCCGAGACCGAGCATAAGTAAGAGTTGGGAAAGGGAGGTTTTTTTTGGCTACATGAACTTCCAGAAATTACTGCATTAGACTTGTGTTTTGTGTTTACTCTGTAGATGGAACAGTACAGTGCAAATGCTTGTTGCTTCCTATGAAGCCTATGAAGACCTGATGAAGAAATCACAGGAGGGAAAAGAGTTTTATGAAGACTTGGAGGCTAAGGCTTCTCGCCTCTTAGAAAAGGCTAAGAACATCTGTAAGACCAGGGACGAAGAGAGACAAGCCATTTTAGAAAAGTAAGAGGCAGTGTAGAATGTTTAAATGTAAATGGTCTCTTCACATTAACTATCCCTTTTTCATTCACCTCACTGCCCCAGGCTTATTTACAAAGAACCAGCCTTGATGTAATCATTTGTTCCTATTCATTGGTAATGAGTTTAAATAACTTCACATGCTCATTAACCTTCATTGTTTTCCAATTTCTTGTAACAGAGAGCTCCAAAAAAAGGTTCCTCAAAGGCCCACAGCTCCAAAGCCAGCCCAAAAAAAAGCTCCAGTTGTGGATTCCTCTGGGATAGAGGACCCTGAAATAGCCAAGCTGAATGCTGCCATTCTAGCCTTAGGTGGAGACTTACCAGAAGATCTTCGTAGTTTTCCTCCTGAGCTTGCTCTTCCCAGGATACCAGAGGCTTTTCATCCAAGGGCAGCTGCTCTATATGCACCACCCCGTTTTCCTCCAAACCTACCACCTCCTGAACTCCTTGCTCAAATCTCCCGTTTTACAACACTTCCCCCTACCCAGGGTTTCAACCACAATCTGCCGCACGGCCCCATGCCCCATCAACATCAGGGCCCTCAGATGCCCAACCCTCAAATCTCTCGGCTTCCTTCAGTGCCTGGGTATCATCCTCCATCTTCACAAACCCAGCCAGCCATATCGAGCCCACCAACTCCCATTCGCACATCCACCACCACTGTGGACAGTGTGCAAACACCTATTCCCAGCTACACTCCAGCACCAAGACAGCCAGCTATGGCAGTGTATAAGCCTCCACTTCCAGTGGCTTCACAGCCTCAGTATTTGCAGCAGCCTGGTGTTTCTGTGAGCCAGCCACCTCAGGGAGTACAAGCTTCTCAACCACAGTCACAGCATCATCAACCATTTCCCCATGTTCGAGGTCCGGGCCAATCACAGCCAAGCCTACCACAGCCATTTTTCCAGCCAGTGCCAGCTCAGCAGCAGATACCTGCACCTGTAACTGGGCCTCAGCTCCCACAACAAACTCAGCCCCACTACCTACACCACATGGCACAACCAAGACCACCCGGACCACATAATCTTCAGCAACGGCCATTTAATATTCACTCTACACCGTCTGCACTCCCCCAGCAGGTATACCCTCCTGTTTCATTTGTTCCTGGTTGCCAACCCGTGAATGCCATTGCTCCAAATCAGCTGCCCCATCATTCCATGCAACCACAAATACCCCCATCCTCCCAGCCTGTGCCTCAAGTTTCTGTGACACATTTACCAAACATGAAACAACAAATGCCCCCTTGTTCCCAGCCCTATATGCCCCCAGTCAATCAGCAACTACATCCTATTCCCTCTCCACAAACACCCCTTTCCTCACAGCAGGTACCAACTGCAGGCCATGGGCAAATGCCTCCCACCACACAACAAATACCTCCACTGTCTCAACCACAAATGCTACCATCTTCCACCCAATTGTCTCCTCCCACTCACCTGCAAATGCCTGCAGCTTCCCAATCAGATTTGCACCCCTCTCATCCACCAGTATCCGCGGTTTCCCAGCCGTTACCACACCCATCTCGTCCACCAATTCCCAGTGTTTCCCAACCATTACCACACCCCTCCCATCAACAAATTCATCCTCCCTACCAGCCAGCATTTCCAGCAACCACACCAAGGGTTCCGGTCCCTGTCCAGCCTCAGTTACCTCCAGCCTCTCTGTCAGCACAGTTCCCAGTGCACACCAATGCTCTCCCTTCACAGCCCCATGGCAATCTTCCCTCACAACTCCCTCCTGGACCTCATCCTTCAGTGTCCCCACAGATGACCCAGCAACATATGAGCTTGTCCCAGCACCATCTCCCTCCTCACTCTACACCTGTGGGTTATCCTGGTGGTATTCCTCTAGTTCCCCACCAGTCCACAGTCCCGCAGCAGCCCCAGGTTCCGCCGCCACAGGTACCATCAGGGCCAGCATCTTACCCTGGGCCACATGCTGGGCTCATACCTCCTGGATCAGTCCAACATTCCGGGCCAGTCGTTACACCTGGACTCCAGTCACATTCTCAGGGTATGATCCCACCATCTTCAGCTGCACCAGGGGCTACACCAAGCAGTGTCCTGTCTGCTCCGTCGCCTTCTCCATCACCAGGGCCTTCCTCACTAGGTATCGTGCCTCAGAGACCCTCCCCTGCTCTCACACCTGTTGCAGGTGCAGCAATACCACAGGCTGTGACAACACCCTTGCCCTCATCTGGCCCCTTGCCATCATCAAACTCACTGTTTCAGCACCAGAATTCCAGTACAGATGATCTTCTGTCTTCAAGCCCTGAGAGCCAACATGGTGGTAGCAAAGACACTGCTAATGTCTTATTACCCACCAAGGCTGATCCTCAAGATGAACAGCTTCGCAAGAAATCAGAAGGAGTGAAGATTATTCAAGGTGATCCATACCAGGCTCCAGAAAGGGTCTCGCAACTTTGTGCAGAGCTTGAAAGGTTTCGGTCAACTGTCCAGTCTTTGGAGCGTCCCTCAGGAGAGGGAGGATTGTCAGAACTTGATGCTCGATGGAAGGAGCTGCAAGATCAGCAAGAGAAGGATTCTCGTCAGCTGTCTATTGCTATAGCCCGGTGCTACACCATGAAAAACCGCCACCAGGATGTCATGCCTTACGACTGTAATCGAGTTGTTCTGCACTCTGGCAAAGATGACTACATCAATGCCAGCTTTATAGAGAATCTTTCACCATATTGTCCCCGCCTTATTGCAACACAGGCTCCCCTTACTGGAACAGCTGCTGATTTCTGGCTCATGGTGTATGAGCAGAAAGTGTCTCTAATTGTAATGCTAGTCTCTGAGCAAGAACTTGAAAAGGTAAGGCCCACATATTCAAAGACTCAATTGGCAGACCACCCTTGATTTTTAAGTGATGAGCAAATTTTTTTGTTTCTTTTACAGCAAAAAGTTCTGCGGTACTTTCCATCTGAAAGAGGACAGCAAATCACTCAAGGCCCAATCATACTCAGCCTGACTACGCAAAAAAATACCGCCACTCATGTAGAGCGCATGATTGGACTGCAGTATAGAGATCAAAGTCTAAAGCGCACGGTCATCCACCTACAGTTCACCTCGTGGCCTGAACTGTAAGGCTCCAGCACACAAAGCCCCAGGGTTATCCTTAATCAAAGGGATTACTGAAGCCGTGTATATACAAAGTTTTTTTTCTCTTTTCTTTTCTCTAAACAGTGGCTTGCCAGAGAGTAAAAGTAACCTCATTCGCTTCATCCAGGAAGTTCATGGACATTACCTTCTCCAGCGCCCTTTACACACACCTGTCGTGGTGCACTGCAGGTGAGTTATTTGAATGCACAACCCTTGGTATTCAAAAATTCAACACATTTTAACTTCGGCGCTTGTAAATTTCAGCTCTGGTGTTGGTCGAACCGGAGCCTTCTGCCTGTTGTATGCTGCACTGCAAGAGCTGGAGGCTGGGAATGGTATACCTGACCTATCCCAGCTGGTGAGGAAGATGAGACAACAGAGGAAGAATATGCTACAGGAGAAGGTGTGTGTATTTCTATTTCTTTAGTGACAGTGTTTGTGTCTAGACTAAGGTAAATCAAAATTTTGTGTGAAATCTGAGAAACCTAGCCTTCTGGGTAAAAGACCTGCTGTTGTCTTGCTATGTTTTATACAGTTACACCTAAAATTCTGTTATGAGGCAGTCCTGAAACATGCAGAGCAGGTGCTTCAGCGTCGTGGCATCATTACCACCCCAAGCCACAAGTCCACATGCAGTGCAGCAGTTAAGGTAAAACACTTTCAGACCATTGGTGCCTAAATTAGTAGTTACTTGTGCTCTAACGCGTCAGACTCAGCAATACATTTATACAAAAGATACCTTAGGCTTGATGAACTCTGATCTAACAATAAACCCTGATGTGTCTGTATAGCAGTACTCGCAGCCAGAGACTCAGGATATCGTTCTTGGAGGTGATATGCCCATTAGCTCTATCCAGGCTACGGTTGCAAGGCTAAGCATACGGCCACCCAGCCTCGAGTCTGACCAGGACCCAAATCAGGACCCAATGCCTTCTGTGGCTGTAGGACTAGAACCTGAGTTGGCACCACTCCAAGACCTCCAGGCTCTTTCTCCTACTGATACTGTAACTGCCTCATTGAGTCCCCCAATTTCCTGCCCTGCTTCTCCAGGTAAGATGCAGTCTCCTTCACCACCTAACCATCAGGGTAACGGGTTCGAGGGATCCACACCCGTGCTAGTCTCCAACAACCATACTGCACCTGAAGCAGCTCCTCCAGCACCATCGTCCCTGGACCTTTTGGCTTCGCTAACGCCTGAAGCTTTTACACTTGACAGTGGTTGCCGTGGAAAACAGCGAATCAGCAAGCAAAGTTTCTTCCAGGCACAGGAAGGCCAGGGTCTGCAGGGACCTCCGAATGGAGATGACCCACTCAGCACCCTGGATCCCCTCTGGACTCTCAACAAGTCCTGACTTCTTGGAATTCCTTTTGATGAGGCCACTTCTGTTTATGCCTCAGTGTTCTGTATTCCCAGATAACTCTACCATTTAGCATTTTCGCTGCTTATCAGCTAACAAACAGCCTTTATAAGTTGAATCCGTTATTGGAGCAGGGAAATGCCCGGATTCCTGAATCCTTGTCCATGGCCTGTACCTCTGGGACCACCGCACTGTGTGTCAGTCCCCATGTATCTCTTTCAGTCTGCACTTTCTGGCACTGGCCTCCTTGTTCCTTAAAGCTGTTTCCCAGCATGTACACCTCTTCTAAAGATGACCTGGGCCTTCTGCATGGACATCAAGACATTTGATCTCAACATCAAATATGTCTTTAACAACAGATTTTTCTGATTGGTGGTTTGCTTAAATCATAAACTGAAAAATAGGATTTGAAAGAACACCACCAGTTCACTTTGTAATTCAGAGCAGTTTCAGACTTCACATTGCCTAAGAAACAGTTCCTTCTATTGCACAGATTTCCCTCGTTCCACTTTGCTGCTTGCATCGTGGCTTATTTGTTGTCAGCTGTGACCAAGTTGGAAAATGGAAAGAATCTGACAAAAAGTGCTAACTTTATATTAGCATACAACTGAAAAAAAAAAAAAACAGTTCACAGAATCACATTTAAATAATGCTAGCTGCCTTCTACTAACATTACAAGCTAACTGCTATTGTTAGCTGTTTTTGAAGACGTATTTGTTAACTTTATGTACGGCTAAGTGGCATTGGTATGCTATGTACTCACTTTCCTTAGAACACATTATAATCTTATAACTTATTTCTGATTCAGCACACCATAACTTGACATTCTGAGTTGATTCTTTCTGCCTTGTTAAATGTTGTAAATATATCTTAATTAAAAATTGATCTCTTCAAATCATTCCTTACCTGTTTTGCCTTTACTTGAGAAGAATCAAATAACTGCACAGGTTCCAACCATTACACATCATTAACCCACTCCTCCGTTTGTGTTGGTTCTCGTCACGTTAATATGCGCTGATGAAATAAGCACGGAAAAAGTGTAGCTGCATCACAGCACCAAGAACTGACAAGCGAATAACTAAAGTATGAAAACCTTTTTTATTTGCAAATTAGTACAAAGATATTTCCCCGTGATAAAAAATAAAACAGAGTATTAGTTGTATCCTCCTTCTGGAAATCTTTGTTTTATATATGGTGCAACTTTAGTACACAAGTGGGGCCTAGTACACAAGTCTCTAGGATTATTTTTTTTAGATAGTGTGAATGCTAATCCGATTAAGGGTGTATGACGTTTCTAAGCCTCTTTTTCAGGAAACCCAGTCAGTGCCAGGATGAGCAGAAAAATATTTATGACCCAATGCAGAATTGATTTTACACAACAATTATACTAAAGTAAAAAAAACCTCCAGTTTACCCAGAACTGTGCAGATTTAATTAGTGGGTGTGGCACCACTGAGTTTAATGGGATTTAATCTCTAGCATGGTTCCTGTAGTTTCAGTGAAAATCATCCTAAACTTTTCCAGATTATTTACATTGACGCTTCACATTCTTTCACAGCTGAAAATAAGGGAATGTTTAAGGACAACTGACGTAGGACCTTACTGAGATCTTTAATCAAACTGGAACAAGGTGGGGGAGGGAGGGGGGGGGGTTGTCCTCAAAACACATTTTCAACCTTCTTACTTTTTCCAGATTTGGAAATCGAATTCTGTACTTTTCCAGATTTTCAGGTCCTGCACGCAAACCCTGTTTATGTAACGTGCAGTTGGGTGGAGGATTGTATCTTGCATATTGTCACATTAACAGCATTTCTTAATCTGTATGCATTTGTCCACTGTACAAACTAGAGCCTTTAGCACCAGAAAAGTGAACCGGTGCTTTGTCCATCAAATTTTTCCTCCACTAGTCCGGTACCAAAGGAGCCTGCGCAATGGGGATTTCTTTTGGTACCTCAAAAAAGCTCGAGCTTGGCACCAAGATGACCTGTTTACAGCTGACTGCTTATGGTGCTTGTATTACACACAAGAGACCAGAACAGTCTGGTTTGTTTTTGGTGCTACTGTTTCCAATGAAAGGCCAGTCATGGAAATTTAAAACCTTTTCATCCGTGACCTGAACATTAGTTATTCAGCTACTGCTGAACCAAACCACCACCATTTAATCACCAAGCTAAAGTTAACAAGTGCAGTAATGTAGTTTGATGATAATGATGATGCAGTTGCTTTAACAATCACTGTTGTTCCTTTAGTTAATGGAGAATGAACCAGAACCCCAGGTTTGGTCCGGTTCCTGTTCTTGAACGTGCAGTGAAAAAAATATATATGTTCTAAGATTGGTAGACAAACCAAGATCGGTAAACCAAAACTTGGAATGGAAAGTGCGTCTCACAAATCTACAGAAGTGAGCCTTTAAAATAATCTTTTTAAAGTTCAAATGCTAAAAACGCATCAAGGCTGCGTTCACACTTTTTTTCTAAACCACCTGTGAACGTTTTGGCTCTGATCCGTCCTGTTTACCAGAACACGACTGCTTGGCAAGCGGAAAACGGCTGATTTCAGAAAATTCTTTTTCAGTCATAGCGACGCTTCCAAAATTGAAAGAAGTTCAACATTTCAGAAAAGTGCAAAGACATGAAGTGTGAAAGCAGCCTAACCATGCTTAATGTTACACACACACTACGAAACACTCCGTCTCTCACATCATCAGTATCAGTATCAGTATCAGTATCAGTATCTGTGCTACCGTCATTCTCAACTCATCTAAAAACACAGAACAAGAAATATGGAGAAAAACATCATTCACATTTCTACCAAACAATCTACACAGCTTTGGAAACTAACTGCGCGCACATACGTGTGCACACGCTCAAAAATCTGTCCATGCAGAAACACACCTTTTATATTTACATTCATATTGCTAATAACTTAACATACCTGTGCTGTTTTGTGCGTTTCTACTCGGCGTATAAGGGTGTGAGAGCAGTGCGTGTTGCAGAGGCAGGTTTAACTAAAAAATCATTAGTGATTAAAATTACAATTTGGTCAAAATTTGAAAGGAGGCTTAAAAAAAAAAAAAAAAAAATATTCGTTTAGAAAGAACACTGATTACACGACGGTCTTTAGTCTGATTCTGACTTTCATCTCTATGCATATTGTTTTTAAAGGAGTCGTCCGTGATTATCTGCTTTAAATGCAGAGTAGATGTTCAGGTGGAGGAAAAGGTAAGTAAATAATTAAAGGAACAAAACTGTTAAAAAAAATACTAAAAAGAATTCCACGTGCTCATGGTATGTGACAGGACTGCACTTTATCTTTAGTGTAATCAAACCTGGGCCGCGGTGAGAAGGTCAGGTTAAATCCTCCTGGAGGAACCGCAATGGTAAGATCATATCATGATGTACTGTGTAACTGATTATCGACACGTCCCTAAGCTCTGACTGTTGCACGCTGCTCGGGGCTTGGCGTTTCTACAACAAACAAGCAAACAAAAACATTTTCAGAACATGAAGACAAGAGAAATCATTTCAACACTACATTCACGGTGGTGTTATATTAATGCATTATGACCACACTCCAGCAGCTGAACTGCTCTATGAATGAAGCTGTGAACAGGAGACTACTCTCTCTCCTGAGGTAAAGTCAATTTTTGAGACAAAATTAAATAAAACATAAAAAGCGTGAGGGCAGACAAACTGGTTTACAAGTCCAGGCTTTCGGCTTGTAGTAGGTGTGTAACGATCAGACGACCGGCATCGAGGTAGCGATCGAAATTACTCAATGCAACAATCTTAATCAGAAAAAGGACGAACATCTGCTCTGTAAAAACAGTTCTTCTCCACCTCATCAGTTGTGAATTAGCGCTACAGTTGGTCACGTCGCTACTAAATAGCATCGTGTTGCGTCATATCATAGCCGAGTGCGGTGTCGTCCAAAATATCGGATCGTTGTGTTCGGTATCGTTTTCATATCACGAAGCCTGAGGCTTACACCCTTAACGTATAATAAGTTCAGTAGTAGGACGGTCACTTTCTCCTGTATAAGCAAGCGGAGAAAGAGAAATTCACCTTTACAATTAAAGACAGCAGACTCTCACTGTCCCGATCAATATTGTTATATAATTAAAATTTAAATTAGTCAGCACTTTTTGTACATTAAAAGTCCGACGATAATATACGAGAGTTTAGCATTTTCGTACAAACAGTTAGAATTTATCACTAATAAATAATGGATTGTTTAAATATTAAAAAGTGACATGTCTCCCTCGACACTCGCTCAACACGCCTCCTTTACAAGGTCATCTGACTACAATAAGCCTTATGGACCCCACACACACACACACACACACACACACACACACACACACGCGCACCCGCACCCACCCACCAGCAGTTATTCTCCATGTAAACTTCTACCCCCCCCCCCCCCACTCACTTTTTTACACACACACACACACACACACTTTCTTCAGGCAGCGATGTTCAGCACCCCATTCACCCCACGAGTAAAAATACACTGCGATTTGATTTTTGATGATTGAGTCCTTTTTCTAGCAAAAAATATAAAAGAAAGCTCTTAGGATCCAGTCTTCCATTAGGAAAAAACCCAGCAGGAGATCACACACACACACACACACACACACACACACACACACACACACACACACACACACACACACGCGCATTTCATGCCCCTTTTCTGTCCTACTACTGGCATGTTATTTAAAAAAAAAAAAAAAAGTCCCTAGCGCTTCTCCACCCTCTCGTGCGTGCATGCTTCTCCCTCTCTCTCTCTCTCGCTCATACACACAAAATCTGTCCAAACCGTCAATTCCCGCTTTTCCTGAAAGAAACAGGAAGTAAAAAAATTCTAGGTGAGAAGAAATAAGAAATGAAACCAGCCCGTCAAATCAAGCCAAGCAGAGACGAGGGTCCATCACATCACACACAATTCTAAACATCGCTGTGTGCGTTTAGTCCAACTTCTCCAGAACAGAGGGCACGTAGACGAGGCTGAGCTCGCTGCCGAAGTCACACACGATGGCGGCGTTTTCGAGCACGAGGAGCTGCCGCACATGCTGGCCCTCGCTGTTCTGACCCAGATACACCGTCTGCAGCAGGTCCCCGTAGTTCAGGTCCCAGAACGATACGCAACCGTTACCTCCGGTCACTAATAAACTCTCGGAAATCACGGCTAGACTGGCGCCACAGCCCACTTCCTGCGGGGGAAACACCAGAAAATCACAGCTAGGGTTTGAGCTTGCATTCGCATGTCATATCTCTGACACGCTCACATGCATATTATTATTAATAACAACAATAATAAAGAGCGGTTAAAGGAATAAATCAGCCATAAATTTTACTTCCCCTTTACCGCAAATGTAGCCGATCAGCCGAGGCATGCAGTTACGGTTTCCACCCTGAAGTTGATTATTTTCCTACAACAGCACGCTCAGCAGAGTTTTATTCCTCTTACACCACAGCAACTTCACAATGATTACAATTTTAATTACATTTTAATTAATTACAATTAGTGCAGCTTGTCACAAGAAATCACAAGGAAGCGTTTTGGGGAAACGTACAGTTCCCGCTTTACCTCTGAGCGTTACGCAGCGCCGACACTGGAGACTCCTTCATACGTGACACACGAACACGTTTCCCCGTACAGAAAACTTGAACAGTAAGTGGTGTACGAGGTTACCATAGAAACGATAATGGGCAGGTTTCTAAAACTTGTCAGAGCAGCTGTTATAGAAAACGAATCAACACCTTCTGACCAATCAGGATCCAAAATTCAACGGCTTCGGCTTGACTACATGTTGCGTAACAAGGACTTCGCGTTAGCGACATAGCATTCTATGCTAGTTACCAGAAGGTTGTGAGTTCAGATTTCAGGTACAGTCATGATTTGTTTCTACACGATCAGAAACCTCAAGAGGATTGTTAGCATGATGTTATTTGAATAATGCTAAGCAGCTAGATCTCTATTATTCTTATTAGCAGGTTTAGCCTTTCTGGGTTAGCAATCGACAACTAAAGGCTTTTTCGTTGCTTTAAAACCTTCTTGCATAGCGATGTGCCGAAGCAGCAACAATATCGACAAGCGCAGGAGGGTGAACAGGAACTGATCTGCAAACACACACAACAGCTGCACACATCACTCTAAGCAGCGCAGGTCCATCAGCAAACATCACATTAACGTTCAGGATCAGGTTCAGTTCCAAACGGAGAGATCACTATAGAGGTTACTACAGTGATCGTTACGATGCTGATATGTGGTTGCTATGGTAGCACCAGCGTTTGCTAGGTGGCTGTTACGTTACGTGTTAGCTACATTAGCCTTAAAGCTCCAGTACAGCACTACAGCAGCACATTATTAAGTCTTGTACATTTTCTAAGTAAAAATAGTCACGTCGTTTTTTTTTTTTTTTTTTCCAGTTAATCAGCTTAATCACTCTGACTGGAACTGAACCGAGTTCTTTCAGGACTGCAAACTGTGATTATAGATTATATAAAGACGTAAAACAGGAAATTGCAGCTTTTCGTTTGGTTTTGGTTCGTCTGGTTTTGCAGACCTGCTGTATGGAGTAGAGCTTGATGCCGGTGCTCCGGTCCCAGATGCAGATGAGATCGTCCAACCCGCTGCTGATCACACAGGAAGTAGTGCAGACCAGCGACGTCACATCGCCACGGTGACCGTAAACATGGCTCACACGACTTCCTGTGAGGACATCCCATAAGCAGATGGCACCATCCTGCCCCCCACTCGCCAGGACCATCGTCTACCACAAACACACAATCAAAATCTCATTGTGTTCATAATAGCTTCTTACGGCTGATCTGAGAGCAGCGAAATAAAAACCAGGACACGATTATATAACCAGACTGTGTTACTACTATCATTATGCGTACAGTGGGAAATAAATGTGATACAGCCATCATTACTGTACACGTTGGGTCAAAATTAAACCTGCAGACAGACTGGGAGGCCAGGGTTAAACGGAGGTTCAGGTTACACTCACCTGGTCTATGTAAATGGCAGTGATGCCACCTGAGTGACCCTGCAGGGTGAAGAGGCAGCAGGAATCCTCCAGTCGATACACCTACAGGACAGCAGCACCAAAATTATACGTGTGTGTGTGTGTGTGCAAGGACGTCTTTAGTGCCACATGAACACTAGTGTGAGCATTCTGAGTGTCCAGCAAGAGCATAACAGTAAGTCACGGGGTCATAAGGGGTGAAGTGTGAAAACATGTCTAAGTGGAAATCTCAGGAAGATCTGAAGCAGGACTCGACAGGGAAGAGTCCGAGTAAATTCCCAGGAAATCATCAACACTGGTAAAGAAGACAACACAAACGCAACAAAGATAAAATTCTTCATACGCTGAATATTAGTGTCAGCTTAAATCCTCTGATTTTTTGGTTAGCGTGAGGTCACATCCTGAGTTTTCATATTAGGAGATATTTTAAGAGAGTGTGTGAGGTTTGACTGATGGCTTTTAAAAGTGCACTTCCGTTTCACGCATGCAAAACATGTAAATTATCATAACGGGGAAAAAAGTTTAAGAACCCCTAATTTAATTTTTACTGGTTTTAATGTTAGGCTTCAAATTGATTCAGTTTTATTTGTTTAGCACTCACTTTCACTTTGCAAGACGTATTAAGTGACTCAGAGTGTGTGAAATTCATTTTGTCAGCCCCTGTGTGTGTGTGTGTGTGTGTGTGTGTGTGTGTGTGTGTGTGTGCGCGCGTGCGCGTATGTGTGTGAGTGAGATCTTTACTCTGACGGTGTGGTCCTGGCTGCCCGTGACGACTCGACCTGCTGCAGCTTTGAGCACAGTGATGGGTTTCTGGTGAGCGCACTGAACCGAGCGTGTTAGATGGCAGCTGATCGCATCCTCACTGCTGTAACAGGGCGACGGCGGCAGGCTGCTACGACCCGGGGGTCCTGGAACACACACACACACACACACACACACACACACACACACACACAGAGACAATTAACACTCTATGAAATTTACTTCGTATTATTACAAACAGGTCATAGTTAAATAACTACATTTAGGATTACAGGGACACAGTGTTAGAGTGTGTGTGTGTGTGTGTGTGTGTGTGTGTGTGTGTGTGCGCGTGTCTCACCTCGGTGCTGCAATAAACCCAGCGGTTTGTTGATTTCCACAGTGAAAAAATCGAGAGAACCGTTAAGACGAGCTGCAACAATTCTGCAACACACACACCAGATCAGGATACAGTGGTGTGTGTTAGAAGAGAGAGAGATAGAGTGTGTGTGAGTGTGTGTGTGTGAGTGTTTGTACTTGCTACATTTTGAGGGCCAAAAAATTTACTTTACCAACATTTTTGGGAAGTGAGGACATTTTGGATGGTCCTCACTTCTTCAAAGGGTTGTTTGAGGTTTAGGACTTGGTTTTAGTGTTCAGGTTAGAGTTAGGTTTAGGTTAGGCATTTAGTGTAGGTTAGGGGAAAGTGTGCCAATGAGTGTCCTCACAAAGTGTGTGTGTGTGTGTGTGTACATGCCTGTTGTTAAGGAAAGCCAGGGCGGTGATGCCCGAGGATCCGTCTTCATTGGAGCACCGCAGCAGCCCCTCCACAGCATCCCACAACTGAAGGAGGACACACACACACACACACACACACACACACACACACACACACACACACACACAAAATCAGACATCTTATTTACATTTGCCATGCTGTATCAGTCTCTTCTCTCTCTTATGAAGCTTTTTCACCAAAAAAACAAAAAGAGAGAGAGAATCAGGGGGACAAATAGAGAAAGAAAGAAACAGATTGAGAAAGAAAGAGAGCACCACAGGGCTGTGTGTGTGTGTGTGTGTGTGTGTGTGTGTGTGTGTGTGAGACCTCCAGTTTGCCGTTGCTCCTGCCCGCAGCGATGAGGTTCCCCCTTAGCTCCATGGACCACACTGAGCTCTCCCAGTCTCCCGATGGCATGCTCGGCCTCTCGATGGGCGGGGCCGGCGGAGTGGGAGGAGTCGGAGGAAGCGGCGTGGGCATCGTCACCGGAGGCAACGCCACCTCGTGCTCTTTATACGCCTTCTCCACCAGGCCGCCAAAGTCAAAGCCACAGTCGGAGGGAACGTGTGACGGAGGCAGCTCGCTGAAGTTGGTGTCTATCAGCGCCGTCAGGTCCGGCTGGTCCACAAACAGAGCGGGGCGGGTCGGCCTCCGGCGCACTGCGTACTCACTAACGGGTGTGGACGCAGTGCAAGACTCCGCCCTAGGGGAGGAGTCGGGGTCGTAGTGATCCCAGCAGTCACGCTGATCCCAGCATCCACTACTGCTGCTCCTCCTCAAACTACACAGAGAGAGAGAGAGAGAGAGAGAGAGAGAGAGAGAGAGCGAGAGAGTGAGGGCGCCCGAGATCGCGAGAGAGAGAGTAAAGGAAAGGAGAACACAGAGACAGAAAAAGAGAAACAGACAATTAAAGCAGAGGAAGGAAACAGGCAGAGACCGAGAGATAAGTGAGAGAAAGAAAGGGAGAGAGTGATGGAGGGAGAAACAGACAGGGAGACATTGAGAAAGAATTAGGTAATTAGTCACAACTGAAATGATGGCTCACATTGTGTGAAGCAGTGTGTGTGTGTGTGTGTGTGTGTGTGCGCGCACCCGTTGTTAGGTATGACAGTGAGACAGTCCCCGGTCTGTGCGTCCCAAACCCGAATCTGTCCTGCTAAGCAGCAGCTGGCCAGCAGCATCCCGTCACTCGCTAAACATTCGATATCCTACAGAGAGACAATTACAGTTAGCCTCATTAGCAATGCTACAACATTAGCAGCATCAGCGGTGTTAACCTCAGAACACACAGAGGTCATCACTGATTCGTGTCTAACGCTCAGCTCCCCTCAAACCCCCCAAAGGCTTTTGGTTTTTTGTAAAATATGCTAGTTATGTTTATGTAAACTCAAAAATAACGTAAACGATGAAACAGTTGAAGATGCTGTGGTTACATTGTCATTTTGCCGGAGTTGCTCTGCGTGTGTGTGTGTGTGTGTGTGTGTGTGTGTGTGTGTGTGTGTGCGTGTGTGTGTGTGTGTGGGTACCATGCTATGGCCTCTTAGCAGCAGTGGTGAGATCTCGCTGACCGGCGGCGAGTAGCCATATTCATCACAGGGCAGGTCTCCACGGCGACGGCGGCCATGATGGACTCCATTCTGTCCATAGTTACGAGGACAGAGAACACGATAGAGACAGAAGAGCAGGAGAACGAGGAGAACCCCAGCAAAGAGGCCCAGTGCAGCGACCCTGTGTGCGCACACACACACACACACACACTACAGGTTAGGCAATGCTACGGGTACATTTAACAATCTTTCAGACTAATTTCCATGAAAAAAAGATTTCACCAATGATCTTGTGAACTTCACCAAAAAGTGAACTTGTGTGCATATATATATATATTTTTTATTTATTTTATTTTAATGATAAGCCTTATCATCTCGTCTCATACATTTGAGATTTGGAATCTTCTAGTAGTCTCCTTTATTAATGGTCCAACAATAAAGGAAGTTACATCGTCTCATTTTTGGAGAAATTACTTTCTGAAAGATAAATCTTCACTAGACTGGTTCCTCTTTTTGCAGGTTTTAGCCACTGCAGCAATTTTTCCTTCCCACATAATGTAAGAGAAAGTATTTTTGACTTCCAGTCTCTCATGCACGGTTTCGCTATAAGAGGTCTACCACATCCACCTCCGCATTTCACCACTGCCGACTCGGTCAAGAGGAACGAAGACAGAGTAAAATTACTAAAAAAAAAAAAAAAGGAAAAAAAAAATAAACTGTGACCTCAAAAAACAGAAACTGATCCGTTACTGCCTTAAAAATAACATGCTGAATATCCCATAATTAAGAAACGTCTGCTCACATGCTTAAAGGTGCGAGTCCATTTTTTTTTAATGTATTACTTGTACAAATAATCTAAAGTGATTATCCTTTAAATGCACCTTTACATTCAAAATACAGCTTCTAACAATGAACTCACACAGTCAGTGCGCTAAATTGCGACATGCACTATGAACATGTCACGACTTTTAACGGTGTTCAATCATTTTATTCAATAATGAAGCTACTTTTCATTTACCTGTGGCTGGTTAATGTTCAAATTTTAAAACAATAATACTGAAACGCGACGTAATCGTTCATGTCCTTATCTTGAGTACTGCAATTGTTTTTTAATTTGGCAGAGGAAATGTATAATATAAAATAATAAATAAATACTCTTACATGTCCCATTGATCCATTTCATCTACCAAATAAAAAACACTTTATTGAGATGAAAGAAAAACAATGACATTACATTTCATAGTTTGTTTTAACTTAATTAATTAAAGAAATGGGCAGGTTTGGATATTTGCACAGTGGCGGCTGATCATCGTGACGAGACACTGACTTGTACAGCGTGAGGTCGGTTTGGAGCTGCGTGGTTTTGGCGCTGAGCCGTGGTGCATGCTGGGTATCCTGAGGGTGTCGCATCTCGATGGCTTCCTGAGGGCTCAGGTGCAGCGTGACCGGGATGACAGGCAAGATGCTGATATACCTGCGTACACACACACACACACACACACACACACCATTGTGTTAATCTGTGAATATTTATCAATGATGCTGCACATTATGTTACTTACGCTGGATCTTGAGCCACACACACACACACACACACACACACACACACACACACAGTGCCCGGTGCTCACCTTTTAGCCAGCGTGATGTTGTAGTAGCCGAAGAGCGAGGGCCAGTAACGGAATGACAGTCGCCTCCACACCTCCTCGTCCTCCGAGCCCCACGTGATCTGAGGGCTGACCAATGGGATGGGAGCTGGGGCATCCACTTCCTGCGATTGGTTCTCAGGTACAGGGGTGGGATCAGGAGCAGGAAGTACACTGAGGGTGCTAGTCGGGTCTCCACCTGGGAACACAGGAGCCACACCCAGGTGAGGAGGAAGCCCCGCCTCTCCCAAAGGGCTCTGTTCAGACACCTGAGCGGCCAGGTACGTCCTGAGACCAGCGGGGTCGGTGTACACCAGGATCCCGATCCAGATCACAGTGCCGACCTGCACGCACACGCATGCACACGCACAGATCACAGTGAGTGACATTGGGTTCAGAGAGTGTTAGTTTCACAGAGAACTCTGCAGACTCGTCTCACCATGATGATGCGTTGTGCCAGACGGGTGCGAGCCAGGAAGTAGATCACACGGAGCCTCTTGGGTAAGCGCAGGTTCCTAAACGCTGGGGCCTGAAGCGTGATGGTGTGGGGGGAGGGACGAGGAGGGGGCGGGGCTTCTCTGTGGCGTAAGGGACCAGGTTTAGGAGGGGGCATCCCTGCCTCGGCTGGAAGACGCCTATTCAGATCAGCCAGCTGTGTGTGTGTGTGTGTGTGTGTGTGTGTGTGTGTGTGTGTGTGTGTGTGTGTGTGTGTGTGTGTGAGAGAGTGAGA
>JAQQZR010000019.1:82788-105689 GCA_030068235.1 Notoglanidium macrostoma
CACACACACACACACACACACACACACACACACACACACACACACACACACACAGCCCTGTACGCTTCTTGATTTCTGTACTCTACATTGACTCATTGACGTATTGTACTACCTATATTTTTACCTCATTTCTTTTTTATTATTATTTTTATTTTTACTTTATTTTATTCAATTTTACTATTATTTCTGTTATTGTTACTGTATTGGTTTTATTGAAACTGTCATTTCAATGCTTTAGCAATACTGTACACGTTTATGCTCATGCTAATAAAGTTCTTTGAATTGAATTGAATTGAATTGAATTGAAAAGGAAAAAAGCAAGAATGAAAGAGCAAAAAAAAAAAAAAGAGATGGAAACAACAAAACCAACCAAAGAAAGAAAGATAAATAGAAAGACTCAGACAGACAAAAAGAATGAATGAATGAAGCATAGAACAAATGAACAAAAGAAAAGGAAAAAAGAATGAAAGGTAATAAAGTTAAACGTCAGGACTTTTTCAGGTGTCAGAAACGTGACTCGGATTTAACTCGGATTTTAAATTACATCATTTCTTACTTGAGCTACAAAGTGGGAAGCGTGTCTGCCATGTTTGTGTTTTGTTAGCCACACGCTAGCCAGCTAACCGCGACGAGTGACGTGTATTTATTCGGTATAGTCAGTTACAGATTTAACACGTGAATGCGTCTGAAGCGGCCGCGTGTGAAGAGTTTACAGTAGTAAGCAGTGCTGCTGTGTTCTCTGCTCACGTTTTCTGTGCTTATTCCTGGTCAGAGTTTAGAGTTTATCAGAATTACGAGGTTCAGTGGGACGCAGCAGGAAGCCCATGATGACGCGGAGGTCATGTGACTCACCAGCAGGCCAGGATGCTGGCGGAGGTGAAGAGGATGATGGGAACAGGGTAGGAGGCGCAGAGCAGGCCGTGCCGGTAGAAGGCGGCCGAGATGTTCTGGCGGAGCCGCTCTCTCACCGACATCATCCTGGAGGTCCAAGGTCAGAGGTCAGCTGGCTGCCATCGGGCTCCTGTGTTCCAACTGGGCGGCACCGGAGCTCATCCGAGCACCTAACACACACACACACACACACACACACACACATGTTAACGTGTTCAGGGCAACACGTAGAAAAGTAAACTGGTCATGAGCGCAGGACAGATATGAAAATATATCAGATGAAGATAAAGCCTGTTGTGAGCGCACACTCATCACCATGGCAACCGCAACCATCAGAAACACAGTGTTTATAAACAAAATAAAACAATAAAATTGTCTTCTAATCACAAACTCTCATCTAAAACTCTTTACGACTCTCATCCTTTCTTCACTTCCCTCAAACCTTTGTTCATTCTTTATTCCTAGCTTTCCCTTTCCTCCTTTTTCCCTTCTTTCTTTCATTCATTCATTCTTGGTTTTTTCCTTCCTACATTCTTGTATTTATTTCATTCTTTCTGTCTTTCTTTCTCTCCTGTGCTTTCTTTCCTTTTTCCCTCGTTTGTTTCTCTTTCTTTCTTTCTGGCCTACATTCCAACAGGACAGATCAGAACTCCGTTATACACACCTCTACTCTGCACTACACCCTTCTACATTCCACACTAAAGTGCTCCTGTTCCAACACACACTGGAGTGTCTCTCTCTCTCACACACACACACACACACACACACACACACACACCAAAAGTAGGTTTATAATACAGTCACACTCCTTTAGTTTAATCTCCAGAGCAGACGCCTGTCAGAGCTTCCATTTTATTTTATTTTTTTTTTTAAACTCACAAAAATTTTATTTATAAATTATTAATATTTGAATATACAAGCACAAAAATAAGACACTAAAATTCTTTTGGTCACAAAATGTTTATTCATTCTTTCCAGCTTTTCCCCTTCATTCTTTTTCTTGTTTGTTCTTTCTCATTCTTTTTTCTAGCTTTCCCGTCCATCCCTCGGTTTTTTTGCTCGTTCTTTCTCTTCCTTCCATCCTTCCCGTCTTCCCTTCTGGTCAGAATTCCATGGAAGCGTTAACCACGGCCTTATCTTTCAGGGGGAAACATCCCCCGTTTCGGCATCACATGCACACAAAATTAAAGCTCATTGGATTTTTCCTTTAACTAGAACTCGGATCGGCTCGCTCTAGACCCGGGTGTGAACGCCGGGTTCTCACCTGATTAAAGAACCGCACTGAACACAGCAGGGTTCTGTTTAAACACAATACACACTGTGTGTGTGTGAGAGCAGCGTGAAAAATCTCTCCTGTAAAGAAAAGTCATTACAGTCATGTTCACTCTGTGTGTGTGTGTGTGTGTGTGTGTGTGTGTGTGTGTGTGTGTGTGTGACTGATCTTAACTGATGTTTTCGAGTAAATAATGAGACTACTTTAATATTACACGCTTCACCTTTACAGTGTTAATGCACAACTCAACACTAACACAATCCTGCACATCCTGTCCTCCAGACACACACGCACGCACGTGGATGTGAGACACTGACCAACATGGTCTCTGAGACCCATCACACCTTCATCATCATCATCACCACCACACCCACCTCCAGTCCTGCACTGCTGAGTGACACCATGGCAACGCGGAGTTCTGGATTCTGATTGGTCAGAAGGTGCGGAGTAATTTTCTAGAACAGCAGCGCGGGGTCATATCGCTGCTTGTCGTTTCTATAGCAACAGCTCATCCACGGGGACGTGTTTATATTCTGTTAGGACACGTTTACGTTAGGAGTCTCGAGCGTCAGCGTTCCGGAACAGTCACAGCTGAAGCTGGAACTTTTAGTCACCCGACAGGTTTTTAACGGTGGCATGACGAGCTACACGTTTATCAACTTCAAGAGGGGGAAAAAGCGAAGAAACGTCGGCCAGGACAGGAAATAACCTGCTCTGCATACATCAGATGTAACTATAAACGGATAAAAAGTAGGACATGTTGCTCATTAATCAATAGAAAAGCGTTGCTGTGGTGTAGGAGGCAGAAAACACTGCAGGACGGGGCGTTATCGCAAACAGCCAGCTTGGGAGTGATCACCCCGCTTCATCACACCTCCCAGAGTTGATTACTTCACCGCAACAACACAACACGCACATTGTGATTTATTCCTCATTCACACAAACGCGCCTCTGACCAAAAGTGATCATGACATAAACACGTCACAACATGAACAGTTCATCAGATTTTATTCATGAACACTTTCTTGGCCCTCGGAGGTGCTTTTACATCCCTTTACTCGGAGATGCTCAGCTTTTAGTCCTTAAAAGAAGTCGATGACGCAATAAGAAAGCAATCTCAGCTCCCTGCGCGCGCACATCAAACGCACGCACACATGTACAAGCGAACAAACTTAATGTAGTGAAAAAAAACCAAATCACACTTCAGAATGATGAATAAACCGCAAAGCAGCTCACAGCTTATTCATACTCGCTCATTTTAGCCACTCTGAGCTAATGCTACAGCAGGAATAAACACACAGAAACATAAATAAATGCCAGGTTTAGGGTTCATTAGCATTAAGAGAATTTCAAACGACATTCCGCTGAATGTTTAAGCAGAAAAGAAGAAATGAATATGCGTTCATTTGAAATCCGTTCCCATGGTATTAGCTGCTAGGTTAGTTAGCATAGCAACACTAGCCAGCTAACAAGATGAGCAACAAACCGCTCTCTTTAAAGGCGTAGTCGTTGTTTAAACGCTACATTTCGACTCCAGGATTTGTGAATTAGCACCATTTCATCTGCGAATAAAAGGCTTTTTATTTGAGAAACCAGACCTAAAGTGTTTACTCGCGCCTAACATGATTAGCATAGCCAGCATTAGCTAACACTCATGCTTTCCCAACCTGCAAACGCGCTTAGGCAACAAAAACATCACCAAATTCTCATGGAAACTGCAGAAAAGTCACACTTACCCGAAAAAGATTCTTTTCTTTCCTTATAAGCAATTTACTTCACTATCTGGCTGATTCGTGCTGCAGTTTGTCTTGTTTATTTTATTTTATTTTTTAAATAAAACAGAGTATTAAAGCACAGAGTTGAATATATGCACTGACAGGTTCATGGTGCGTGTGCGCGCGGCGTGAACCCTCAACTTCAACCTGCCATTTACGAAACACACACAAACTCCGCCATCTTGTGGCCAATACAGAAAAGGCTACCTGTTTTCAGAGTAAATCCAGCCATTTGACTCAGAGTCGATTCGTATTGATGAGCTGAGCCAAATAATCTGATTGACTGAAAAGATTCAACTGCTTCCTTGGTGAAAGTTCGCTTTTCAGTGAATCATATCATGCGACTCCGAGTCGAATCGCATTAACGAGCAGAGCCAAGTAATCTCAATAAGATTCAATTAAAAGAACTGTTAACTGTTTCTTTTCAGTGAATCTGATCATTTTACATAAGCACATAAGCATTAACTGATTCAAAAGGGAGTAAACAGTTTATACAAATATAACAAATATGTTTATATGAAAAGATGTTTGAGAGTCAGAGTAACACAACGAGTCCATCATCATCACCAACGTCAGTCTTCACGGTGAACCGTTAAAGCACGGCGCGCGAGGTTCCCGGTGCAAAGAAGGACGCGCCTTTATCGTGAACTTTGTACTGAAAGATCTTCCTCAGGCTCGGCACGTTCTCTCCTGTTCCCCTCCACCAAATCTCCACCTGAAAAACACCACACATGACATCACACAAAATACACACAAGTATCGCATTAATATAAAGCTGTGATTTATCAGCTGCACTACTGTCAGAGCTGCTGTTCCAGGAAATTAATCAACACCTTCTGACCAATCAGAATCCAGAACGTAAGTGTAGGAGAGGCGTGTGATGATTCCTTCAGCTGGTGTGTGTTGGTACCTGGCCGTGGATGTCCCTGCAGTAACCGGTCTGAAGCCCCTCCACACGCAGAGACAGAGTGCACTGATGAGTCAGAGCCCGCAGGAGACGACTGGGGCTCTCATCATCATCCTTCTCCTCCTCCTCCTCCTCATCATCATCGTCATCACATCTCACCAGCGTTACAACTGAGCCCTGCAAAACCACACATGCATACACACACACACACACACCTGTTGAGATCCCATGTAAACAGCAGTTTCATCTGAGCTGCTAACTCCACATCACGTGTGTGTTTGTGTGTGTGTGATGAACACACACCTGGAGCCGGGAGCAGATGTTGGACTGACAGTAGTGTGTGAAGTCCAGAATGGCGCCGACGCCAACACCCAAACTCAGCAACACACTGAGATCATCGACAATCAGCACCGGGGGAGAGCTCGAGTCCGCCTCGGCCTCGGCCTGACTCAGAGAGGCACGCACAAACTCAAACAGAGCTCTGAGCTCCGGGACCGGGGACCTGAACACACACACACACACACACACACACACACACACCATGATACTAGTGCACCGCGAGAGAGGATCACATTAATGTCTCAAACAGATTTAAAAAAAAAAAAAAAAGAAAAAACAGAAGTGTTCTCGAGTAAAATTAACTGAAAGATAGAAGCAAAATACAGACAGAGAGATAAATTAGACAGGAAGACCATTAGACAATGAGAGTTAAATTCTGAGATAAATGCAGATAAGCACACAGAGTGAAAGAGTAAGTGTGTGTGTGTGTGTGTGTGTGTGTGTGTGAGAGAGACCTGAGATAATCAAACAGCTGAGCTACATCATCGCCGCTCTCGCTGAGCATCACAGCAGCCGAGGCCTTCAGAGCTTCTACAAACACCAGCTGACCGCTCTCTCTCACCTGCAGCAGATTCACTCCCTGTAACACACACACACGCACACACACACAAATATCCATCTCACCATTTTATTAAATAATTATGTAGATGAAGCTCTGAACTCTCACCTGTCATTTGCATGTTCGAGAATATATTACGATATTATACGAGTCGTTAAAACAACAGGAAACCGAATGAAATCTCGACTCACCAGCTTTTGAGCCACAACTCTGTAGTGACTGAACGACTGCACCAGGCCCACAAAACACACTTTACAGCCAGCTGGACAAAAACACAACACAAACATCAAACACAAGCATCAGTTCTAAAACAAACATTTAATCATAAATAAAGTACATTCATTCTTCACCACTATTTCAGATCTTTTTTTATGAGAATCAAAAACATTAAACGTGAGATTTCACACACATCACACAGAGACAACAGCTTTCTGCGACATCAAAGCCATAACACAAGACTTGCATCCCACATTCACATGTACACAAATCATTTTAAAAAAAGCAGGATTTTCACTAGAAAACACATTCTTGTTTCTTAATAATTGCACATTGTAATACATTCTAAAATATATTTTAAAAACTGGCTCAAATCAGCAGCTTCCAAGCATTAAAAAATTACAAAAATATACCACAATACCTGCAATGTGTAAAAATAAAGTCTTATCACCATGCTCCGGTTCCAACATCATGCTTTACTGATTATTATTTTTATGTATCATTACTTTTATTTATTTATTACCCTTCAAATAAAAGCTGAGGTAGTGATGGATGAGGAACGACGCATCTGCCTTCCTGTCTGACAGCAGGATAAATTCTCTCTATCTCACACACACACACACACACACACACACACACACACACACACACACAAGATACAATCACACCAAGATCCCATCACACTCCATTATAATTATAATAATTAATTACTTATTATTATTATTATTATTATTTCCATGAGTGAAGGTGAACCCCAGGAGGTAATGTACCTGAGTGACGTCATCAGGGCTGGTGTTGAGAATGCTGTTCAGCTCTGCAAACATCTCTCTCTCTCTCTCTCTCTCTCTCTCTCTCTCTCTCTCTCTCTCTCTCTCGGGACCAAGTAGATAATACTTAAGCACCTGATTAATAAAACCACACACAAACACAACAAATACAAAAACAGACGAGGGAAAATGGAATTAGCTTCATTTTCCAGCGCACATAACACACATAAATAAAAATGATGTCCATAAATTATGTGCTGTACCTGTATACATGTCGACTATGAAGCCAGCCTGTAAATACAGCAGAATAAAATTATATCCAAGTTCAGGAAATTTCAGCACTTAAACTCAAACACACGCTCCTGCCGATTCTTCTTCTTCTTCTTCTTCTTCTTTAGTGTTAATATGTTCCACACTTTACCTGCACGTGCTGCCATCTACAGGTCATTTCAGGAACTGCAGCAATCGAGAACAGCAGCGATGCTGATTTCTGGCTTGGGTAAAAGGTGCTGATTCACGTGCAAAGAAATGCTGTAAAGTAAAATGACTTCAAAAATAATTAAATTAAATCTTTCTCCTCAAAAGAAAAAATATTACCACGTACAGTAAACAGCAATGTACTAAACAAAGTCAATATTTGGATCGACTTACATACGTCTTATTTTTATACAAGTGAGCAGTGAAGGTTAAGGCCCTTGCTCAAGGGCCCAGCACTGGCAGATTGGCGGTGCTGGGATTTGAATTCACGACCTTCCGATCACTAATCCAATGTCTTAACCACTAAGCTATAGGCAGCTTAGAGGGACATTGACTGTTGGATTTGCTTCTTTTCTGGCAGTAAAACCCAGGAGCCTTCAGGATGAAATATGGTCTCCATATGATGTTGCTTTCTTTACTGACGTACAAACGTTTTTCAAATGCAAATTATTCTTTGCAACTGTAATGTCTGGAAATCAAAAATGTTTTTATACCGACTCAGTAATGTAGAGTTCATAAAATAAATATCTATAACAAAATTTGAACAAAAGTTAACTGTTAATACAAACTCAAATTGCTTTTTTTGTTTGTTTGTTTTTCTACCTCAAACTTTGGGACGGGAGCAGGATCCATGTGGGGACACCAAACTGTGCAGAGAAGCAAAATGATTCCAGCACCAGTGTTCAGTTATATAGTAAAGTTTATGGTTATAGAGCAACCTTCAGTCACCAAAGAGAGATTACAGAAACACCACAGACCTGATATAGTCCCATTGCACCTTTAATTAAATATATACAGTATAATGCAGCAGTGATGTGTGAAAGTTTGGCATCAAAACTAGCTGAACTTGGCCGAGGCCCTTCAGTCAAACTGATTGATCTGTAAGTCCATAAATTCAGATCAGAGTGGCTACTGGAAAAAATAAACACAATACAGAGACGTGATTCTAATTTTCATAACATTATTAACCGGTGTTGCTTTTACATTCTCTAGCAAGGCAGACGCAGGACGGTGGGGTTCATATACACGTCTTTCATCCAGCTTACAAAGCCACCGAGTTAAAATGTGAATCAAACAACAGAAAAAATCAAATATGGCACAGGTCAGTGGCGAGTCATTTTTACTTGGTCCCACTCCACTAGGTCATGAGATCACCATGTCAGATAAACCTGTTCACAAGGCATGTGCTGATATTCAGTTACACAATATTTAACGTGCAATACGGTTAGTGTGGACACGCTGACAGTCTTATTTGTGAGGAGACGGCTCCAGGATAAGGCCGTCTACTAAAGCCTCTCACTTTAGGCAGAATCCTGATCACAAACGGAGAGTTCTGAGAGGAAAATGGCTGATAACACCTGCTGAAAAATGTTAAGCGGTTTCGCTGCGTAGAACTTGTAATATTTTAAATCATTACAACATGCAAAGTCAGACATGAGACTCCCAAGCGTCAGGTTCTTAATGTGCGGGAATAAATAATGTCAGAAGCTACAATGTAGCTAGCTAGCTAGCACACAGCACTTAAAAGTCGTTTACGCGGACATCGTAAAGGCTCAGCGATCATGGAAACGGGTCGAAATGATCGAGAACGTCAATGTTTTCCTCAGATTTGCTGGTTACTTTACAAGAAAGGACTGTCCAAGACTAAAATTTCACTGTAAAAGTGTTAAATAACTGTGAACAAAACTGCCACCATATTGCCAAATGTCAGTGCTATTTAAAAACCTCAAGAACATCACAATATTATTAAAAATCGTGATACGATTTGGGCAATTTATCGTGAAACACTCTTCATATCGGCACATGTCTACGTTTCAGCAGGTGTTGATCATGTTGGATTACATGAAACAGTTCAGTGAAACCAAAATAAACAAAAGTAATAAAATGAGGCAAAAGGAAAATGGCACAGCTTAAATCACACGTTGAACCGTTATTGTGTCCCCGGCTCTGGTTGAGGTCTGAACCTTATCAGCTTTAGAAATGCTTCAACATGTGACTGGCAGAAACCTGACAAACACGACTAGCTGCGTTCAAATGTGCCTGGGTTACATGGCAAAATAGAAGAACTAATATTTAAAAAATACACACACGCACACATCACTCCACTCGATCAACCAACTACAGCGTCTACACAGCTGAAATAACTTTGTTAGCTTTCAAGCTAGCTAATTAGCAGGTTAGCACGCTAATATGACTGAACCGAGTGTGATGTTCTGGCTGCTGAAGTTCTTGTTCAGCAAGTGGCCACTAGTGCGATATTAAACTATTATTAAATTATCAAAGGCCAAACATGAAATGTACACTTTCTAACTGTCTCGGAGTTTAACGATGCTCTGATCTCGTTACTTCTAAGCTTCATTAGCCTATTAGCCTTCGTAGCCAGAGTGCAAAACTAAAGCAGCAAACTTTTTTCCGCTACGTTTGTGGTCAGGTGGAGCTGCGTGTATCTAAGTGCGTCTCACTTCCGGCCGAAGCGCTCCAGTAAATCTGAATCGACAGATCGTCATGGCAACTGAAGCATAAACATATCTGAATATCATCAGACTGTATCTTGGCACGTCTGTATATGAGGCGGGCGATACGCCGATAAATATAATCACGTAACACTTTTCAGATACACAATACATATAATCACAACATTGATTTTTTTTTTAATTAGTTGAAACACAGATTGCTGTCGAATCTTTTTTTAATTTCAGTGCTTACAAAAAATAAACACCTGAATGCAGAATCTATGATTGGTCTAAATCTCTTATGACATGCAACTGGATTTAGCGTCTAAAAATATGGAAGATACCAGCGATGCATCACGATAAATGATCAACTATCGTCATATCGCCCGCCCCGAATTTGCCGTATAAGTGCAAGAAAGGGGGCCAGGAACCTCGTTTTAGGATATAAACCTCATTATTGGTTCAAATGATAATAAAATACAAGCTACATTATGGTGTGTGTGTGTGTGTGAGACGTCAAAGGGTCACACAGATGTGGTTTCTCCAGTGTATCTCTGCGCTGAGGAGCAGCGCCCCCTTCAGTCCGGGCTGTTCCTCCGAGATGAGACTGCAGTGTGGAGAGCAGCAAGTGGGCGTGGCTTCATATCAGTCTTGCCGACGCCCACCCATGTGGCCCCGCCTGGCCCCTGCTCTTCTCCTTCTCCTCCCTCCTCCTCCGTGCCTCTTCCATCGTGACAGAATGGCGATGATGAAGGCGTTCAGTACAGGCTCCAGTCACGCCGCAGACGAGAGAAGGAAAGTTCCGAGTACGAAGACGGGGATGAGGATGAGGACGAAGAGTCAACGGGACCCAGCTGCTTTCCACACACGCACTCTCAGTCCATCTTCTCTTTCTGGACCAGCCTGGGCGCGTCCACGAAGTCTCGGCCGTTGAAGAGGATCACGCCGGCCGTGACCACGCTCGCCATTCCCCAGAACAGCACGTACGCCAACGTCTCCGTCCACGTCTCACCTGGGGATCGGCGTTTCAACACACGTATCGATCTGAACGTCTCAAAACCCTGCTGAATTCTGACTGATCTGAACTGATCTAAATGTTCTAATGGATAAAAAAGTATGACGTGTCGTACGTACCAGCCATGAGGAGGCAGATAATGCACATGGAGAACGCCACCACCATGATGATCGGCAGCTGAAGCGCAAAACACAAACACGCCGATTAGAGGGGACACAGAACTTAACAAGGCTGACGTCCGACGTGTGTGTGCGTGTGCGTGCGTCTCACCGTGAGGAACTTCCAGTCTTTGGGTTCTTGGAGAGTAGTGCTCATGTCCGCTTCATCCACAGAATAGTTTCCTAAAAACAGATCGATGGAGTCCTGTACAAGAGAGATATGAAAGTAAGAAAGAAAAGATAGTGATGTTTTGTGTGCGCGCGGACGTGTGCGCGTGTGTGCGTGCGTGTGTATATAGGCTGATCCTCACCTGTCTGAATCCATCCGAGAAATTGTTCTTGTAATATCTGATCATTGAGTTCCAGCCGTCCATCACCAACCCCCACTGTGTCCTCTTCCCTGTCCTGAAGAAACACACACACGCACACGCGCGCGCACACACACAAAACAGCATACAAAGTGTATAATTCTGGACCTCCTAGGTGATGCCAGCTGTGTGTGTGCTTGGAGTGAATTCTCACCGTGTAAAGTCTGTCTTCAGCGCTCCTGTACCAGCGTACTGCTTAGCACACGCATTAGCATTGTCGGCCCATGCTACACACACACACACACAGACACACACAGACACACACAGACACACACACACAGTGAGAGAGGATCAGAGGAGGAGCGTGTTACAGATCGTACTGTGTCATAAACATGTATTTTAAACGTATTTTAAATCCGCTCACTGTTCTTGTATATCTTTTCAAAATCAGCCTGATCCTCGATTCTCTGCGCAGCATGGAGGACTCCCATTCTCTACAGCCCGAGACAAGATCACAACATAATCAGCATCGTGAATGTGTGCGTTAGGAACAGCACGCTCCGGATCATTCTGTCGTATAAAGCGGAGTTACTGTGACCACTCTGAAGTTGATCATTTTCCAGTAACAGCACGTCCCCGCAGTGTTTAATCCTCTCACACCACAGCGGTTTGCTAACGGCACACAGGTTATAGCAGCTATAAACAGTCGGTCCCTTCTGGCGCAATGCTAAACCGGAGGCCATAACCTTACACTGCGTGTTAGCTACATTAGCCTGAGAGGGAACACTGTTGTCATTTCATGAAATTATTAATTCACATTACATACACAGCAATAATGTAATATAATATACACAGCAAAATGAGTGCAGAATTAACACTTAACCCTAGACTGTAATATGTGCGCTAGAGTCGGGTGGTGTAACCATATTATATCAACATTGTGATAAATAATGCTACAATACACTTTTCTGAGATTATTATAAAAAAATATTTTTAATAATTACGAACTGATAATAAGCAGCTGATTTGATGATAACATTTTTACACCGAGGCTTTAAAATAAAAATAAAAAAATCTATGAGCAGAATTCGACATATGTTTACCTTTCTAAACATTTCTTTTTACTCCTTTACAGTGTTAAATAATTCATATTTCAAGTCGTTAATTAAAACAACCTTTATTAGTTTATAGCTACTTTGCTGGAAGTTTCTTTCCAAATATTAATAATGCAATAAATATTGTGCATCATGAAAATCTGAGAATCATGATTATGATATTTTTGTCATGTCGTCCACGCATAAAAGTATTCATGGCAGAAAGAGGGAAAAAGAGAAGAAATGTAAAAGGAAACCCAGACCCATGTATAGAAAATCATACACACACACACACACTTTTGCATTACAACACAAACATATGGTCAGATTGTGGTGTATTTCTGCCATGCGTGACTGCCTTCACCTGCAGCTGAGACTGAAGCGATCGTCTGGCCAGGAGGCTCTGAACCACATTGGTACGGTCCAGACAGTCCATACAGTTGCTACGAAACGTCCCCTCCTGCTGCACTTGGACCGTTCCGTCGGAATCCACCAGGAAGAAGCTGTTAACAGAGTTAAGCATGAAGTCACACTGAACCTGCCCCGTGTGCATCTACGCTTCAGAGCTACAAATGATACCCGAACTCGTCCTGCTGCTCGGCCACCGTGTCCACCAGGATCTGCAGGCGATGCCACCTCATCCGACTGCACTCCTTATGGAAGTCAAAGGCCACGTACCTGCAGGACGAAACCAAAAGAAATAAATAAATACATCACACACACACATACAGGAGTCTGAGTTTTACCGGCATTAGTGGTGATTAGTGCTGATAAAGGCCTTAACGCGTTACTCACTTGATCATGCCGTTGCCGAGACTCTCCACCATCTTAGCAAAGGCGAGTTCGAGAGGTTTCTCAGATCCTTTCTGATTAATCTAGAAGAGACACAAATAAAAAAAATTGCCCTGTAGTCCAAGACGACACCGCAGATAGATTACGGACAGGAGAAAAGCGTGGCGTACGCACCAGATTTAAAATGACTTGTCTGCCGTAGGTTATGATCTGCGAGTCGAAATGTCTCTGAAAACCATCCAGCTGTGACCAAGAGTGAAAATAAAGCATTACTGCCTTATATATTCCTACGCTGAATATACATGTATATATTTCCTCTAGAGCAGCTCACGTGATTGCCACTCTTGCTGATCTGCGGTTTGGGTTTGTACTTGAGGTTTGGACGCTGGGACCAGAAGAACGGAATGGAGCCTCGTGTCTGAGGGAAATCAGACCTCATATACATTACACATTCTGTACGACCTCATCATCTATTAGAACCAGCCAGATGTTTTTACGGTTCTCTCCGACTCACTTGTATGAACGAAGCCTTGGCGCCGCTGTACTGGACGATCTGCTCCGTCTCCACAAAGTTCGCCGCGTGACCTTCGGAGTCGATCCCTGAAAAGACGAACTGATTAGCAGACGGCGAAACTAGACGGTACTGTGTGGATAAAGGGGTTTTAAAGCGAGCACCTCGGACGTAGTAGCGAACTCCGGCGCGGAAGCAGCTCCTCCTGGAGATCAGGTTCCAGTCGAAGACCTTCCCGTTAATGCAGCAGGACTTCATGGCGATGACTGAGTGCGTGAGCGGCGTTAAAGACGTTTAAGAGAGAAACATCAACAAAAAAAAACCTATAAAACAAAAACCTTTTCTCCTCCGGCTGCTCCGGGCGTGAGGTAAATCTGAACAATCCAGTAAGAATAGTGAAACGTGATCAGAGTGTAGTTGTGTAAGGATACAGCCGTGGATCACAGGACAGGCGAATCTGTGCAGCTGCAAAACAAACCTCAGAGTGAAATATTAAATCTACTGATGCAGGAAGAAAGAGTGCTTTGCTCTTCATGCGTGTTTTACTTTTTAATCTGATCATGTGGCTGTCTGATCACTCTGTCTTGCTTTTTATCTTTACAACATGTCCGTCCATTCGTCTACCCGATCTGTCCCATCTGTCCATCCATCTGTCCGTCTTATTTGTATACCCATCAGTCATCGGCCCATCTTATCTGTACGCCCATCTGTCTGCTCATCTGTCCATCGCTTTAATCAGTCTGTCTGATCATTCGTCTGTCTGATCTGTACGCCCATCCACCTGTCTGATCTTGGGCACCTATCCATCCATTGGATCTATCGGTCCATCCATCTGGTTAATCTTCCCACCCGTCTGCCTAGTCTGTCCATCCATCTGTTCGATCTGACTATCCATCTGATCTGTGCGCCCGTCAGTCTGTCTGATCTGTCTGTCCATTCGTCTGGCTGACCTTCTCATCCATCTGTCTGTCCGATCTATACTCCCATCTATCTGCCAGTCCGTATGTCCAATTCATACATGCAACTGGCTGATCTGCCCTCCTGTCTGTCTGGCCCGATATGTCTATCATATATATATTTGGCAGACAGGAAAACAGACAGACAGACAGATGTTCAGTAGGATGCTGAGCAGCTGGGTGTTTACCTCAGGCTGTGTGCTGAAGTCTCTTAGCAAGTAGCCGTTCCACACAAACCTCTGATCCGCCTACACACCAGGAAATACACATATAAAGGTTTAAACTTGTCTTTGTTTTTCAAAATCACAACCTCACATACACAACTCGCTCACCCGCTCACGCTCTCTCACTCACTCACTCTCTCTCTCTCTCACTCACTCTCTCCAGCAGACTCATCTCCTGAAACTCGGGGCTGGTGTTGGCGAGGCGCTGCAGCGTGTGTGTGATGTCGTAGTCGGTGGAGAAGTAAAAGCCGTCTGTGTTCAGGACGTTGTTGATCATAGTGAGGAAGGCCTTGTTATCCTGCATCTGAACGATCAGATGAGGCCACCGTTGAAACACTAACATACAGGCACTTACAAAAACATTATAGAAGCTTAAAAACGCCTGTTAAATGAATGCAACATGTTCAGTAATACGGATGTTACACCCTGTACCGAGATCAGACTCTGGAATAACGCAAGCCCAAAGCTTTTCCAAACCTGCGCGTCTGTGAGGTGCAGAACCGTCTTCTTGTACGAGATGACGTCGAACTCCACGGCCTTCCACACGGCGTGTCCCAGCAGATCCCCCACTTTCCTCTTCTTGGTGATTACGATGAGGTACATGCCTAAAGCAAAGGGGTTGCATTAGAGTTACTTCCGCTGATTAAATCATGCTAGCTGTAAACTAGCCTTCAGTTAGTGTTAGCATTTTAGCACAGAGCGTGAGACTCGCTCCTGACCTGCTACCAGCCGCATCGTTCCCATGATGCCACATATCGGCCGCGTCACTGCTGAAGGCGGGATGTCCTTCATCCCTGCAGCACAAACACAGGAGTAAAGTGTGTCCTGGTCATCATTATTATTATTATTATTATTATAATAATAACAGGTCCACTTGCTCTTACACCTTTATTCACTCAGTTACAACTGAACCTTACGTGTTAAAGCAGAGAAATTCTGAAATATGCAAATAAACGTGGTTTAAATGGGTGGAGCCACGCCTCCTGAGCTGTGCCTGACAGACACTGAGGCCACGCCTCCTGAACTGTGCTCGCAGACACTGAGGCCACGCCTCCTGAGCTGTGCTCGCAGACACTGAGGCCACGCCTCCTGAACTGTGACTGAGAGGTTAGATCATTTTAGCCAGCTATCTTGACTAGTTCTGTATTGCTAAATTCTAGATTAGACTAGATTAGACATCCCTGTAGATTAGACATCCCTGTAGATTAGACATCCCTGTAGATTAGACTGTACTAGATTAGACATCCCTGTAGATTAGACTAGATTAGATGCCCCTGTAGATTAGCTTGACCTAGATCAGACATTCCTGCACATTGAACTGGATTATATGTCATCCCTGTAGATTAGACGGCCCTGTTGGATAAAGAAACTCGGCAGCATCTCAGTCTCCCGGCGTTTCTCGTGTCCTACCTATCAGCGTCATCTCCGTAGACACCCGGTCAATAGCGAGGACTTCGTTAGCACCATCGTCACACGCCTCGACGTAGAACTTCTCGGGCGTGATGTGCCTATAAGGGGAAAAAAGGAAACAAATCTAAGAGGACGAGTACGTTGACGACCACGACATCACTTCAACCACAAACGCAGACGATCAGCCAGGACGTGTTGGGTTCCGTCTGATTTAGTTTTAGGTGCTAGTTGTACCCTGACGCTACAATGCTAATGTAACAGATAAGTCCATCGAAATAATTCCACCTTCAAACTACATCCCTACATTACCCACAATGCCGTTCAGCTACCTGCTGATAGCAGTGCGGTGGGATTTAACCCTCGCTTCATCTCTACATAAAGAGAGAGAGATGCAGCGGCGCTTTAGTGATTTAGTCATCGAGTAGATTGTTAAGTACTCAAGCCGAGTGTCTGTCGTCAGAGCTCCCAGTTGTGTGTTCAGGAGCCAACACCGAATCGTGACCGTTATCCCTTTATTTTAAGTTTGTTGAATGTGTTTCTGTTACTCCTCCTGTGACATCAGAGCGACACAGCTGCTAACGCCTCACAGGAAAAGCGAAAACATCACCTCCAAGCCACAAGTTCCCACCAAGCTCTTCAGAAATCTTTCACTATAATCACATTTAATGTGGAATTTTCCTTTACCACAAAAAACTCCCCAAGCAGCAACATATGGTTTGAGAATATTATAATCCTCACAAATATCCACGACTATAAGCAGGTCATTAATCATCCGTTAAAGGACTGAAAGTGTGAAAAGAAAAGTCTTTGCTTTATAAACACCTTAAGACTGCTGTTTTTGTTTCCCATGAGCTGTTTTTAGAGCTACCAAATGACTAACAAGTTGTTTCAGAAGTAAACTCGTGTCTGTGTGATGATTAATGCGGAAAATGTTTCTGTTAACATCCAGAAATCCGCCTCAATACCTGAAATCATCCTTTATTTATTTAACCACTGACACACCGTCAGCATTAGCAAAGCTGCAGAGCGTTACATGGAAATAACTTCTCTAGCTCAGACCAAATAACACCAACTTTCTCTTCTAAAACATGAAAATAAGCAGATTTCTTGTAAACACAAAGCAGAAACGACACGCGGCGGATTAAAGTTATAAAGCAGTAACAGTTAGTTATGTGGCTAAAGTGAACACTTACAAACTGAAGCTGCTGTAGGTGGTCGCCATTTTGACTCGGCTGAAGCCCCGCCCACCGTGACGTGGCACTCCATATAACGGCGTTACATCAGAGACGTTATATAAAAATATAATAATAATAAAAAGCTTTTCATTTGAAAAATAATTTATAAAATGTTTATATTCCATTCTAGGGTATTACTTTTATTTTATTTTTTTTAAACATCTGTTTATGTTCATTTTTTTGTTATAAAAATGCGAATGTAAAAATTCCTATTTTCATTTATTTAAGTTCAATAATTTATTTGGATATAATAATATAAAATTTTAGATAATACAAGCTCCTTTTGCAGTTTTTAGAAGCTCATGATGAATGGAAATTGTTGCATGTATCTAACAATCTATCAACAAAAATCTTCATTTGTACAATAACTACTTTTTTTTACCTATTTAGTCATTAAATCACTTGCTTTTTAATATATTTTTAAAATTTTTCCATATAAATACGTTGACAAATGAAATACAGTACTATTTTAAGGAATATTTTTAGAGAAAATATCATTTAAGACTAATTACACATGACATACATACAAATATTTTTAACTATAATAAATATAAAAATAATACATTTTTTATTATAGTTCCTTATTTTTATCAGTGTGAATTTACTTTATTCTTTTATATGTTAGCAAGTTTATAAAGTTAAGTTAATAATACTTACAGTTTAAACTATACAATGTTTAGTTAAACTGGAACTGCAGGTATTATTATTATGTATTAGCTCTTGTCTTTTTAAATTATAGATATTTTTATATGACTGGTTATTCACTTTTATAGTGCAGATTTCATGAAATAAATTCAGCTAATAAAAACAAAGAGTCGTTCGAGAGCCAAAAGAGTCGACTCTTATCGATGAGACGAGCCAAATGAATCGGACTCGCTGAAAAGAATCACATTTCCCATCCCAGACATTTTGTTTCTTTACACTTTAATAAAACTGTATCACAAAATGATGCAAATATATTCACACCCTTTAAAACAAGGGAATGTCACTTCAGAGCTCGTATCCAAACAAGATCTAAAAACAAATAAGATTAATTAAGTAAAAGATAAATGAATTAAAGGTCAGCTTTGTGGCCCGACGCGTTCCTCCGGATGCGGATGCGTGTGTGCTTCATGCTGGTGCTCGGCTGCCGGCGGAGGAGTGTGTCGCCCCGGTCCATGTCTTTTGGCTCGTCGTAAACGGTCGATATGTGAAACTCCGGACGAGGTTTTTTAAGAGGTTGGAAGGAGCTGAGCTTTTCCCCGTGATATCTGCAGAGGAAGACGAGTGCGTTTTAAAAAAATACTCACAATTTATTCTATAAAACTACAACATCATCTTACGTCATCAGCGTGTGAGGACATGAACGTGTTTAAGTGATAACGTGCGTGCTCACCCGAAGCCTCTCTTACAGTTGGGATGCTGTCCTTCGTTCCCTAAAGCCTCGGGAATCCCTGAGCGAGAGTGTCCGAGTCCCTCGCCGTCTTTCCAGCCCTGTTTCTCCATCACACGCCGCCCCACGCCCTACAACACACACACACGCGCACACACACGCACACACACACGCACAAACCTCAGCAATCAGATCTGCAGTGTACAGCTTTACAATAACAGTAGGCTTGTGTGATATATTGATTTTATCGTCTCTACATGATGTTACACTGCCACGGTATCATATATATATATATATATATATAAAGCTTGCAGCCACATGTTACTAATTTGTTCCCATGATCTGTATTCATTCCCTTGTAAAATCTTTCACGCCGAAACGTTCTTACCTTCGTGAATTTCTCGAAGGTGCCGATTTTGTTCCGGCTGTCCTCCGCCTGCGTCGCTCCGTCCCTCAGCCGCTGCTCATAGCGCATGCGTACGTAGTCTCTGGAGTCCATGTCGCCGCCGTCTGATCGGGAGCAACGCCGTAACCACGGCAACATGCAAGTAACACGATCAGTTAACTACGAACTCGTGACATCGTCATCAATCGTTTAGAACAATTCAACCGATTACGAAACATCAGAACTGATTCAAACTGTGTTATAAATAAAGTTGTATGAATTAAAATGATTTACTCAGACTAACGATGTGATAATAAGACCTTCTTCTTTTAACTCTTTATCGTACCTTTATCGTAGTAGACACTCATGTCCACGTCCCAGTCGTCCGCCGTTTGCTCATCAAAATCTATAAAAAATAATACAAATGAATCATGAGGACAAACGAATAAAGGACATTAAGAGCACGCTGTTACTCGTGGACTTGATTTAACTGCAGTGTAAACACGGCCTTAACACCATTAACACGCCTCACTGAGCACTTCCTGCGGATTCGGCAGCTCTCGGCAGTTACTCTGGACTTGGGATTAATAAATGTATACAAATGACTAAAGTTCGCTTCCTGAATACTTACAAACAGTTACTTCAATATTTGCTTGATGATTTTGAGCTTTTTATTTGCAGTCTAATACTTTTTTAATAGTTTTCAATCATGAAAAAACACCTTTTATATATTTTTGTATTACTTTATGTTAATTACTTGTAAATGTTAAATAGTTAATTATAATTTTAATCCTTTTTTAATTATATGCACTTTTATTTTTAAATATTTGATAAGTTTATAGGCTTTTGTTCTTAACATAATAATAATAATAAAAATAATAATAATAATAATTCTATTTTATTTACTTATTCCTTTGTACAGTTTTAATTATTTGTCATTTTTTTATTTATTTAATACAGCTAACGTTTACAGATCAAATTAAATCGCTTTCTTTCTTACTTGGAGTTTTTTTAAATGTTAAATCTTTGATTGATGTTTTAGGCATTTTAATTTCAGTCTAAGACTAACACATATTTAATATCCTTTTTAATTTATTTGTATTGGTTTACCACAATTTTTCTTTATTTCAAAGCTTTTGTTAATAATTTCTATTTATTTTATTTACTTCACTTATTTACTTTATGCTTTAGGCTTTAAAAATGGCAAAATCATTCGGATAAACATAAACACTCAGCGAGTGGCACGCCGAAGTGTGTGAGACGATAATGCAGATGTGCATGCAGATGTGCGGCGTGGTGACTGACCCCCCTCCTCCTCCTCCTGCCAGTACTGAGCGTCGGTGTAGAACACCAGGCCCGAGCCGCCCTTCTCCCACTTCAGCTCGATTTCCTCCTCGTACACACGCTCTTTACTCCTCTCCTGAGACGTAACATCCTCGTGAAGAGCCTCGTGTCGCTCCCATTCCTCACACCAGTCATCGTCCTGACACACACACACACACACACACACACACACGCACACGCGCAGACAGTTACTACACTAAACATCGTGTAGAAGAGCAGAGGAGTGTAGTGTCGTTGTAATAATCCAATAACATAAGAACTATAGCACCAACTACACACACACACACACACACACACACACACTGACACATACACCCCTGGACACACACAAACGTGTAAACCTGGACAGACAGACAGACACAAACACACACACGTGTGTACACCTGGACGGACACACACACATACACACACACACCTGTGTGAGTTCCTGTCAATATCTGCAAACACATTCTGTGCCAATATTTTTGCACCAGAGTAATCATCAGATCTATAATCACACATTATTATACTGTATTTTCATCAGCATATGAAAATGACTCACATCGTCTGGTCCTGACTCCTCCTCCTGCTCCTCCTCCTCTTCCACCTCGATCCCTGGCCCCGCCCCCGGACACTCCGCTCTGATTGGTCGATGCTCTTTCTCGAGCGTCCCGTCTCTCGGTTTCTCGGCGCTCTTCGGTGGAGCGACGCCCCCCGGCCCGCAGATTTCCACCCCTCCCGCAGTGAAGACACTCTCCTCGCTCGCCGCCACCACGGCCGTGTCGTAGTGGTAGGGGACGTTGCCGTAGCGACGGTGCGACCCGGTCTTGGGGAAGGTGAGGCCGAGTTTGCGGATGAGGCGCGGAGGAAAGCGGCAGGACTGGATGAGCTGCAGGAACACGGTGACCGGAGTGCCCACGTTACCGGCAGGCATGAGGGCGGGCGGAGTCAGCTCGGGCAGGGTGCGCAGGTCGGCTTCGGTGAAGAGCTCCGAGTGCGCGGCGGGACGCCTCAGCTCCGCCTTCGTCTTATACGGAAAAACATCTGGATCTGCGCAGGGAAAAGCAACAAGCGTGCGTCACTTCACTTACAGAAGAAACGTCCTCTCTGAAGTGACCTCCACATCTGGATTTAAACATCGGAGTTTAAGAGTTGCAATGAATCATAAAAATATCACTTTTTAAAACAGCAACCTTTTTTTTTTTGTTTGAGCTTTTTCACTTAATGTGGCTCATTTTAAAGTTAGAAATTTAAAGCATCTTTTTAGACTCCCTGTTTTTCCTTTAGAAAAACTCCTAAATTGGTGAAACCTTACTTTTGTGCAAGTGCAATAAGCTACAGGAAGTGATACACACGCATACACACGCGCGCACACACACACACACACACACACACACGCACACACACACACGCGCGCGAAACAGCTAGATATCGGCTACAGCTAAAAAATATAGATATGCTTCAGTCATAAAATCAATTTAATATAAAACTAACCTCTATTACAATTTACTGTGGTTCAGTTTCAATTTCAAATTCTTTTTTAAACACATTCTTAATTTATTTTTATTGTTTTATTTTTGCAATTTGTGATCATTATTATTAATTATTACATATTATTACATTAATTTATACAATTTACGTATTAATTTCATTATGTACGTATTTAACTTCCGGGCCGGAAAGAAAATTATAATCAGAAAGCTGAAATAAAGAAATCTAGGAGGTTTAATTAGATGTTCATTTTGTGAATCACAGTTTCTCGAAGGTTTCTTTGGAGCTGCTGGATTATTACAGGGTTCGAAGCAGTTTTTTTAAATGACAGATTGTATCTTTAATGGGAAAGAAACAGCGGGACAGCTGAAGCGTTCATCCGGATTCAGACTCACCGCTGCGATCGGACACTTTAATCCTCCGGATCAGACAGCGCTTTGTCAGCCAGTTTCCCTGCGAGTCGATCCACGGATTTCCGCTGTACATGTTTACAAAGCGCCCCGCTTCTGTCCCCCTCACAGACACCACACAGCAGCACGAAGCTTCGGCTTTCACCTCACGCCTTCTCGCACCTTCTTCAGCACCGTCATCTTCCTCCTCTGTCCTTTTCTCTGTCTGTCTCTGAGCATTTTCTGCTTCCGTTGTGTTTATTCTCACCTCCGGTCTGTGTCGGTAATGAAAACACAAAACTCCTCCGCTTTCGATAAACTGGCTGAAATAATTTCTCAGATCAGCCGAGCGAAATTTTACAGGAATGTTGTTTACCACGAAATATACTCCATCTTCTTCCCCACAGGCCGCCATCTTTGTTTTGAGAGTCTCAACCGGAAACCGGATGTTGATGATTTTACAGAAAATAAAAGTCGCAAACGTAAACAAATGCAATTTTTTGGCACAGTACACACACACACACACACACACACACACACACACACACACACACACACACACACACACACACACACACACA
>JAQQZR010000019.1:110868-123542 GCA_030068235.1 Notoglanidium macrostoma
CACACACACACACACACACACACACACACACACACACACACACACACACACACACACACACACACACACTGTAAAGAAATTATGAAAAGATCTCAGTAGATTTATTATAAACATACTGAGTCAGATTTTAGTCTTTGTCTCTTTGTTTGACTGTAGTTGCCATTACAACAGTAAACACAATCAATATTTTGTAAGTTATTTCATTATTATTAGGGCAAACATTTTATTTATACATGTAAATAATAATTTTATTTACTTTATTTGAAACGTTTATATTTGATTGGTTTTTTTTGTCTTTGTTTGAATTTACTCCATATTTCTCTTTCATCTTTTTCAGTGTAGTTTAAATGGTTAATGGTGACTTGGTATATTGATTTTTGTGTAGTATATAACTCTGTTGTATATCTTTACATTAATGCAATGCAAACATAAAAGAAAAACAACAGTTCTGCTTTCTACATAAGAAACATTATTAATATAAAAACAACGTCATAAAAAAGCAGATCAGGTCCTAAGTGTATTACCGTCTTATTATACTTTCGAATGTCTCAGAATATAATTTGCACGCTTGTTTATCTGAAATACAATTGTTTTTGTTTTTTCCTTCCTTTTTTAAACTAAACAGTCTAAGAAAAGCTGTCAGGGTGCACTCTGGGCTTTTCTCCACCGTGCTTTTTTAATAATGACATGATTTACAAAACAGCGCACTACAGAGCGAATTCACTGTTATTTTTAATTCTTCACCTTAATTTTTTTTTAGAACAGATAATTCCATAGCATTTTTAATTTGCTGCAATCAAACGCTCCGTCGGAGCTTTTACAGCTGCATTTAAAAAAAACTATGGTCTAAATTGAACATTTTGTACTTCTTTATATCTTTTGTGTCCACATTTAACACTTAAAAAAACCTCAAATGGATTTTCACTAGAAATGAAATCATCAGGCCATGTTTGAAAAGTATCACTTTTTATTAAAATAGATTACACCAATCATCTGTGCGTATGCATGAAAACAAACAAAAAACAAAACAGAACAAAGGGAACAGGTTGTGTGTTTATTGCAGGTGAGGGCGGAGCCTCTCTGTGGAGTCTAAACCATGCACGAGGTTATGACTTTAACATGTCATCCAGTCAATATTAATGAACCCAAACCATCTTTATTACATCAGAAGTGACAGAACTCTAATAAATTAGTGTGATAAAATCAGGATTTAATTCCTGATATATAAAACACTGGCACAGCACAGGACTCTGCATGTCAGCATTTTCTTCTCCTGTCCTGTAACAGCAGCAGGTCTGACGCGGTGTGTGTGTGTGTGTGTGTGTGTGTGTCAGCTCAGGGGCCTGCAGAGTCGAGTGTGACGCCGAGTCTCAGGCCGACGGGGATGTGATCGGTTAAAGTCGCGAGCTGGGTGACGCACGTAATCTCCTCCACGTCCTGAAAGACAAACAGAGGAAAAGAAAGAAAAACATGAAGCTCAGATTTACCTTTTTTTTTTTTCCTACAAATGAAATTCTACACAAATGACCTTCTGAGAAATGAGAATACACGCTGAAGTGATTTTAGTGAAAATAAATAAGGCTGTTCACACGTTGTGCCAGGTTTTTCTTACGTTTCCATAGTAACAGCTCATTCAGAGGGACGGGTAAGAAGGACCCTTCTAGAAACTTTTAAAAAATCGTTGACGTGGTGAAGTTTCGTGTCAGGAGAAGTGTGTTTACGTGACGTTTATCTCCCGTGTCAGAGGGAAAGCTGTAACTTTGAAAAATGAAAAAATGAAATCTGAATCACTCGGCTGTTGTTCTGTATATGAGGCCTCGCAAAACTAAAAGAAGAATGTGAACCGGATTGTCCGGATTTCCTCCAAGTGTGTGTGTGTGTGTGTGTGTGTGTGTGTGTGTGTGTGTGTGTGTGTGTGTGTGTGTGTGTGTGTGTGTGTGTCATTCTTCTATATACACACGATGTCTCGCCCAGTCATTTCTAATACTAATAATAATAACGTGCTGTGCATTCGATTATTTATTTGTAAAATAACGTATTTCTTTGATTTGATATGCATCATTGTTAAAATTCACTTAAAAGTATTACGACAGAGACATAATACTCCGTCATAATATTACGACTTTTTCCTCAAACCTTTCTCAAAACGTTGCAAATTTTTTCCTTGAAATATTAAGATTTTTTTCCTGAAAATATTACAAAAAATTTTAAATAAAAATATTAAAATTAAAACATTTTTTCTCTAAAAATTGCAGTTATTTTCCTTGAAATATTATGACTTTTTTCCCGGAAAAAAAATATTATGAGATTTCTTTCTCAAAATATAATTTTTGTTCTTGATATATTAAGAAATTATTTCAAAAATATTCTGACTTTTAGATAATCATACGATTTTTTTCTCAAAATATTGCAACTTGATTCTTGAAATATTGTAAACATCGTTACTTTTTTTCTCATGACTTTATTTCTAAAGATGTCAGTCACATCAGGTGTGATTATTCCTGTGTGAGTAATATCTGAGCCCGGCAGGACAGGAGCGAGTCAGTGAGCGCGAGGAGACGTTTAAGGGCTTTGAGTTGCGCGGCGTCTCACCGTGCACCAGCGCTCAGTCAGACTGCTCTCTCTGTACAGGATGTAGTCGATGCGGCGGCCCACCCAGGCCTCCCCGGGTTCGGGGTACTCGAGAGGCGTGTTGCCCCGGGGTACGGGGGGCGCCAGGTACAGTTTACGCAACTCCTGGTTTTCCAGAGTCCTGCAGAAATCATAACACCATCATAAACGTAGATGCGCTTTGGGAATCAGCCGAAAACCGAGAACCATCTGATTAAACTTTATTTAAAAACTACTGAGATTCAAATCGTTTTTAAACCGAAGCACTTTACAGATAAACTCTTTCACACAAACATCACATTATAAATATAATCAAGTACAAACTCAAAGCCTAACACAAGAAAAAACAGACAAGGCTCTTTATGCTTAAACATTTCTTTTTTTAAATCTTTGGTATTTGGTACAGGCTCCAAAATTATTGGCACCCTTGGTAAAGAGAGCTTTAATAGAGATTATGGAGGGAAAATGTCTTTGTGGGTAATTTACACTTAATCTCCTCACTGACAGAGAGGAGGAGGCTCACAGGAGAGGATCTGCAGAGGAACCGGACTGAGGAACCGTCTCAGATTCCTCACTCTGGATTCTCCAACCTCATCGAGCGTGACAGGAAAAAAGTGCTGTTGTGTTAGCGAAGAGCACACTAAACTATACTTATGATACATCTGTTTTTGTTTTTTTTATTTGATTTTTTATTTTCTTAGAATACATTTACATCAATTAAATGCTGGACTTCACTCGTATTTACAGCATCACATTTGTTCATACTTTTTTTTATTTTTTTTAAAAACTCCATCTTTACCAAGGGTGCCAATAATTCTGGAGCCGACTCTGTGTTTTATTATAAAGCTGTTTTTAAATTTATTTTTGGCTTAAAAAGTACCATCATGAAGTCTTTAATAATCAAGAAAACCTCATTTATAACTGAAACGGTACAAAATGTGTTTTATTAATGAAGTGATTAATTAATCAATTAATTTGTTTATTAATTATTTAATGAATTAATGTGAATGAGGTTTACCTCTGCAGGTTATCTGGAGTGTTTACATCCTCATCGTATAATGTAGGCTGCTGTAACAGAGTTCCTGACGAGTGGAGGACGGAGATGAAAAACAAACATCAGAAACAAACAAAAAAAATGTATGAAATGTTCGTTAATAAACAAAACAAGGCAAAAAAAAGGGGAGGGGCAAACGGCTGTGGTAACAGTGACTCGCTTCATCACACTACGCTGTCACAGATTATTTTACTCTAAGAGCACAACACACACACACACACACACACACACACACACACACACACACACACACACACACACACACACACACACACACACGTCCTCTTACACCACAGAAATTTACTGACAACACATTGTCCTTTTTATCCTTCTATAGTTTTGCATCAACTCCTCTGTAGTGAAAATGTCGTGTGTGTGTGTGTGTGTGTGTGTACCTATAGCCCAGGGTTTCTCTCGACCCGCCGCGGCTCTGCAGGGATCCGTGTAGTTGTTGAACAGAGTGTGTTTCTGCTCCAGATCGTCATCTGCACGAAAAAACAAAAACAAACACAAGAATCTGAGCAAAACTCGCACAGTGAGTAGCGTTCATGACAAAATGTTAATGATAACAGACGACTTCACTGTGTACCCACTGAACACACCACGCCCAGCGTACAGGTCACACAGTGAGAGTGTAATAACAGTGAGAGTGTTTTACACACCATTAAGTCATTAACATTATTTACATTATTTAATGTAACATTTATCATTAATAAGCGTGATGTCATCGTTATAAGATCTCATTTATGACCTCACGTCTGATTATGACTGAGCATCACGGATGATCATGTGATTTACTCTAACGCTGATAATCACAATAACGCTTCTAACGTCATAGTTACTGAGTCAGAAAGGTCACCATGGCGACAGTCCGTCACTACTGTCACTACTCTCCACACACAGCGCTGCGGAAAGATTAGTAAAAAAAAATAATTAATAATAAAAATAAAATGAAATATTTATTAAAACATAAAGCAAATAAAAATAAGGAGATTTGTGATAAAATATCTGACAGAAAATAAATGCAAGGATTCTTAGAATAATAAAAGAAAGTTAAAATAAAAAATACGGAAATAGCAGAAAATATACTGTGTATAAACTAAAAAGACACATGACCTGAAAAAACGTTCAGATAATTTTGAATAATATTTAAAAAATGAAAGAATCAAAGATAAACTAAACATGAGCAGAATAAAATAAAGAAATATAATAAAATGAGCTATAAAAGAGTTTTAAAAATAATAAAATTATTTTAAAATACACAAATATAGAATAAAACGCAACTGTAAATAAACAATATATTAAATAAGATTTTTTAAATAAAGATACAATAAAAAAAAGACAAAAGTATGATAAAAAAAAAATAAAATGAAACATAAAAGAAAATTATTTTAGATGAATAAAATAATAATAAATTAAAATATCAATTCTGAAACAGAGGAATGTGTGTATTTTTCTGAATTGGTGTATATTACAGAGGAAGATTGATTTAAAAAATGGTAAAGAATGTCCAGCGGTCAGGATTTCTGACGTACCTGGAGAGCAGTTGTCGAAGTTGAAGTCGCCACAGAGCACGTCGAACACCACCACCTCGTCCTGCTGCCTGCTCGTGGTCTGGAACTCGCCGATCCACTGCGCGATCATGTCCAGCTGCTCACATCGGATCTCTCCATCTCCTAAAAGCGCACACGAGCGTGTTCACCAGGTCCTCAGAAACAAAACGTTTCCGACGAGGCGTCTGAGATAAAAATACCACGTGAGAAACGTAAAAACGTCCTACCTTCTGGAGCGTGAAGATGAGTGCAGTTAAAGAACCCCACCATATTCTTCTCACCCGTCTGTAATCCGGTTTGTACCTGCCAAGCAAACCGCCCCATTTTAGAGACCATGAGCACATTTATCGCACTTTTCAGCTCTCTTTGCCTTTTATGGAGTCCTGGTCAAATACGAATCTGAAGTGAACGCACTTTGTAATCTAGAGCTGATTGGCGTGTATAAACATACGCACGTGAGTGCGAAGAAACTTAAACTGTAATTTTTAGTTCGGTTTGGATAGAAAACATTTACACATCACTTTAATATTATAGTGATAAACAAGGCCAGATATCTGAGATAACAAAAAGACCGTTATAGACACGGTCTATAATACAATCTAACATACAAAAAATCTCCAAGGAAACAGCGTCTCTGTTGCTGTTTCCGAGGTCTTGTGTACGGGGGGTGTTAAATCAGTGTTTCTGTACGTAATCAGCGTGTGCACCTTGACAGAGAGCAGGCCCTTAGCGGCGAGAGCGTCCTCTCCTCGGCCGTTGGGGAAGCAGCGGTACTGCGCCTCCATCACCGGGTAGCGACTGGCCACCAACAAGCCGCTGTTGAAGAACTTAAAGCAGGAGCCGGAGCTGCAGGCGTACACGCCCACGTCATACAGGATGTGACCAAAGAGCGGAGACAAAATCTCAGCCAGTTTGGCCGCCGCCCTCTTATCAAACACTTCCTGCAGGCACAGGATGTCGACATTGGCTGGGAACAGAGCCGACACCTCCAGAGGCGTGTGTAACACTCGGGGAGGCTTCACGTGGCTCCCGTTCACCTGGAGTTCGTGTGTGTGATTGCTTGCTACGGCGCCTCCAGTGGACGTATGGAGGATTTCTTTATTGGCACCCACAGCCTGGTCCTCGCTCACTGGTGGTGGATTTGCAGGAACGTTCCCATCCTGTTCTGGTGTCACCGGTTGCGTTTCGGCGTTACTGGTGCCGTAGGAGGCGGAGCCTGCGTTCAGGAGGCTGGAGGACGGGCTCAAGGCGGCGGAGCTACTCGGCGAGTCGACGAAAATACGGATATGTGGCCGGCTCACGCCCTGCACGATGTTGCGCCCGATGGCGATCGCCCGCTGCTGCGTGTGAGCCAGGTTGTTAAAGCGCGCCAGGCCCCCGGGCAGGAGGCACAGATTAGTGCTTAAAAACCCGAAAGTCACCTTTCCAGACTCCTCCCACCCAGCGTTACGGTCCTGCATCTTAATAGTCGCCTCCCGCTGCCTGTAAGAGAAGGGACGGCGCGCGTACTGAAGCGGCGCCCACAACAGGAAACCCAGCAATGCGAACGGCGCCGAGATGATAAACAGGAAGAGGAAGAGCAGCGAGCCAAAAAAGACCACGAGTGGGTGGAGGTAGCACTCTTCCTCCCGTCTCCGCCTGCGCTCCAGCGTCGTGGACACGCACACGGCGATGAGACGGTCCAGGAACCAGAAGCAGGGGAAGATGAGGCCCCATCCCAGGGCGTGAAGAGCCCCGACGAAGCCATTAGGGAAGGGGGATTCTCTCAGAGGCATGCCTCGGCTCACAACACCACAACAAGGAGACGCAGCACCTCAGGACACGTCCGATCATCTCCCGTCTGCTACGCTGTTTTCATCCAAACGTCCAGCCTGAGCCGAGCAACCACCCTGCGAGTTTAACAAAAAAAGCACAAGTGTATAGTAAAGGCAATCTCCAACATGCTCAGTCTAACCTGCAGCAGATCTGTGGAGCTCCGGAGAGGCTTTCCTGCGCTGACAACAGAACGGAAAAACATCTTTACTCCGCATTCACTTATCCTGGAAGTCTAAGGGCAGATGTTCATGTGTTTGAAAAATAAATCTCCACATCTGTAGCACTGGTTTGCTTAAATACTATTCACTCGAGACGGCTGTAGGAATAGATTCAAAACCCTGGAGTTAATTCTACCGTCCAGTCCGTAAAAACTACTGAATGACGGATTTAGACTAAAATCGCAGCATATTGTACTGTATTGTTACTGCAGGCTTTAGTAAGACATCCTCTCATGCCTGCTTCTTCCTCACACCTTTATTCTTCCTGTGAAACAGCTGTAGCTTTGAGTTTATGTTTTATAGTCGCGTATTTTATACTTTACACTTTAACTACTGCCCTTATTCTTTCATCGTAAGTTTGAAATAAACTATTTTTTTTTCTCTGTGAGGGAAACGAGTGAAATGTGTTAACTTTCATCAGCCACAGAGATCATATGGATGTCTATTCAATTAGTTTAACATATTCACTTCAATGACCTATTTTTAAATATGAACTTGAATCTGCGTTCTTCCGGATAGCTAACATGACCAGATATACACGCTGAGATCATTTTATAAGTCGATATGAGTTCAAATGTCACATCAATTTATAATTAGATACTCAAACATCAATATCTGGTGTTTTACAGTAAAGATGTAATTCCTCCTCAAGTCTGAACTGAACTATATATAGTTATATATTAGTGGTTTTGTAGTATAGTTGAAGGCAGAGAAGCAGTGAGGTCTAAATCATCCAGCAGATTTGTTTACTGGAGTAGCGAAGGACTTTCACCCCTGATAAATAAACGCAACGTGCTGTCAATAGAGAGAAATATATCTCAGGGTGAGACGAGGGCAAGAACAGACATGCACACAGTAATCCAGCCCTCGCCATCTGTCCACCTTTCACCATCTGCAATCAGCACACGAGAGAAAACAACGCAGACCTCTGAGCTAAACACAAGCTCCTGCAACTCAGCGATCACACAAAGCGTTTCATAAGTGCACAGAACAATTACCTGGATCAAGGTGTGGTCATTCGGGCAACTTGGAACTGCATATCAGGAAATTTTTTTTTTTGCTCTGTGTCTTGTTTAGAAACACGAACGAATCACGAGACTTGAAATCCTGAGCTCAGTGAATCATTCAGTGCTTTCACACTTTTACAGCTCCATTGATAACAACTGAATCACAGGTTTAGCACTGTGAAGTCAGTGTTGCCAGATCTGTGGGTTTACCTCCCTTAGAATTGCTTTTTAAGTCCACAGAATGTGTACGTTAGATCATTTATTCATCTGCAGTAAATGGGTTCTCGTTGTCTGGTGGATCCCGAGTCCGTCCCAGGGAACAGGTGGAACATCTGGACAGCTTGCCAGTATATTACACACATTTACTCATTAGGGGAAATTTGGGATCTCTGATCCACCAACTGACATGTTATTTTGAGGTAGGAGGAAACTGGAGAACGCGGAAGGAACCCAAGTCAGACACTGGCAGAACATGCACAGCTCCACTCAGACTGTAGCCTGAGCTCCAGATCAATTATATCTATATATTAGTAAAATAATTAAGTTATTAGGATGTAATTACATTACTTAGCCTAAAGGTCTCTGCAAGCAGTAATGGCCACGTGCCGTGATCTCCTCTCCTGCAATTTACTCCGCAATATTCCCATAGCTATATTTTATTTATGGCAGCATGAGCAATAATACAAGAGCATTTCCAGACCTGGTTAAAGAAAGTTTAGAAAGTCCTGTATGTTTAACACTGATTTGATAAGAAAATGCACAGTAGCCCATGTTATGTCCGGGTGCTGCAGGTAACAAGCAAGCTCAGTTGTTTGAACTCGTGTTCTACCGGTTTGATCAGGGCTGAGTGAACAGGATGTTTTCACGGGGAGCTCTGTAACACACACCTGGCAACCCTGAACACCTTCCTGCACCAATACCTGATCCAACTCATTAAACAGCCTTCGTTTTGTATTGAATATGTGTATTTATGAGATTAGAGTTCACTCCAGAATTCCCCAGGAATGTCTAAAAGCTCTGAAAAGTAAAAAAAAAAAAAAAAAAAAAAAAAAAAAGGAAAGAAAAACAGGTCGGCATGATGCAGGGGCGGAAATGCAGCAGTGACTCCTGAGAAATGAATCAAAAGCCTATCAAATAAACAGGGAGAGCCTGCTGGGCGATGACGTCAGAGCGGAATCGCGGAGCCTCGTTGCGGATTCGACTCGCGGAATCGATTCCTAAATGCTAAAAGCAACGTGATGATGGAGCTCCCGCGCGCCTTCGATTCAAGATCCAAGACTCGACTCGAGATGAATAGCGGCGGACCTACACCTCCATTTTCCCTTTTACGTTTACGGCTGAAATTTTCCTGAACAGGGGTGGCTATAGGTGTTAGCCAGCGAGCTAGCTGAAGTTTGCCTGGTGTACTCACCTGACAGAGGCTTGGTTTTTTATTTGCTGCTCCAAAACGCGAGTGTTTAAACACGAGTCACCACAAGAACGGGACCCTGACTGCAGTTTACTCGTTTCCTCTCCTCTCTCCTCTCTCCTTTCTCCTTTCTCTGTCTCGCTCGCTCTCTCTCTCTCTCTCTCTCCAGCGGTTTTGTTCACGCGGGAAGCTCCGTATTAGGTCAGGCTCGCGCTCGCGTCCCAATGCGCGTTCCCGCGGCTTGTATTTAAGGTGTGGTGGAAGCAGAGCTAGGCTAAATTTTTTACCTCACAGCTTTAAACACACGCGCCAATGTCTCTGCACTGTATAAACCTCCTACACGAACCTCATGAGCTAATAAATGTTCCGTTCCATTCAGTTTTATTTGCCACAAAGCCGCTTTACAGAAATCCGGATGTGGATTTAGATCTGGTGAAGAGGGATAAAACTCCCTGACAGGAAAAAAAAAAAAAAAAAAAAAACTCGACACAAAATGGTGACACCCTTTTTGACAGGGTAAATATGAATCATTATCATTAACGCTGTTATAAACAGGACTTTCCTGAATAGGACAGTTAGAACAGTGGTGGTAAAAGTACAAATACCATACTATGAAAACACTCGACTACAAGTGAAAGTCCTGCATTCAAAACCTTATGCTACTTAAAATGAGCTCAACTTTAAACATCTAGTAGTTTCATCTAACAGCAAAAGCATCATATTCTATAAGATCATCATACACTGTATGAACAAAAGTATTGGGACACCTCTTAATTACTGAATTCAGGTGTTTCAATCAGACCCAATGACACAGGTGTATAAAATCAAGCACCTAGCCATGCAGTCTCCATTTACAAACATTTGTTAAACAAAATGGGTCGTTCTGAAGAACTCAGTGACTTTAAGCGTGGTGATGTGATAGGATGCCACAGTTTGAGAAATTTCATCCCTGCTGGTCAACTGTAAGTGGTATTATTGGCTAGTGGAAACATTTAGGAACAACAGCAACTCATCAACAAAGCAGAAGACCACGTAGAGTCACAGAGGAACGACTACGAAGGTCCATTGTGCGTAAAGGTCGCCAACGTTCTGCTGATTCCATAGCTGAAGAGTTCCAAACTTCTACTGGCATTAATGTAAGCACAGAGCTTCATGAAATGGGTCCATAAAGACATGGTTGGATGAGTTTGGTGTGGAAGAATGTGACTGGCCCGCACAGAGCCCTGACCTCAATCCCATCGAACACCTTTGGGATTCACTGGAACAGAGATTGCGCGCCAGGCCTTCTCAGCCAACATCCTCATAAATGCTCTACAGAATGAATGGGCACAAATCCCCACAGAAACACTCCAAAATGTTGTGGAAAGCCTTTCAAGAAGAGTGGAAGCTGTTATAGCTGCAAAGGGGGGACCAACTCCATATTAAAGTCCATGCATTTGAATGCAATGTCATTAAAGTCACTGTAGGTGTGATGGTCAGGCGCCCCAATACTTTTGTCCATAATATGTATGTTAGTAGCATCGCTGTCCTGTGGGAAGCATGTATCTCAGCTCAGTATAGCAGCCCTGTTTTCCGATTTGTGATAATGCATTTTCCAGCTAATCCAAGAGGGTTATTAAATAGCTTATTTAGCTTAAAAAGTAGGAAAATCTTCTCAACCCTTAAAGGAAAATATAACTAGCAACTAAAGCCGTCAGACAAATGTAGTGGAGTTTTTGGGTGGAAAACTGGAGAACCCTGAGGAAACCCACAACAAGGAACACAAATCTATATAAACGAGCTTACACACTTGAAGCAAAGATACTTTAGCAATCAGTAACACTTGCTAATTTACCATCTATCATTTTCTGAGACTTTGTTTCAGTGGTCGTCTTGTAATTAACCCCTTTCCGATATTTCCATGAATAGTTTTATAGTTCTGATTGCTTCAATACTGATCTTTTGTTGTTTCTCAGAAAAAAGGGTAGCAAACCACTAAACTGGAGCTTTCCTTGCTGCAGTCTACCCCTTTTGTACATTTTCTATTAACTTCAAAGGTACATGTAGTGCATCTTTAAAGTCTTTTCTCTGAGAGAACATTGCAGAAACCTAATAGTAACCAAGACACTGAACAAATAAATTAGACCTACAGTGCTGGTTTGTTAGTTGTACAATGCTAAACTTTACCTTACCCATTAGCTACATTAGCCTTGCGTCTCCAGTTAAAGCATGATAATTCTTAAGTCTGTTATTGTTGTTTTCTGGATGCATGGAAGGTGAAAATATCTGCAAACTGTAGGATAAATAAAAGTAAACAGTAACTTCATGTTCAAGGCTGTTTAATGATAAACATGAGCCTTTAGGTTATCTAGCAGCTTGGGGAAAGTGAGATAGCACACGTTAGTGCTACCACAGGATAAGTGGCTTTCCGTCCTTCTCCGCCAGGTAGCACAGGCAGCTGAAGAGGACCAGCAGGTCTTTCAGCAGGCCAGACGGTGCCGTCTCCACCATCACGCACCACAGGACATCCAGGTTGTTGTAGTCCTGCTCCTGAGCCACGTGTGTGTCTGGTCGGTCCTTTAGGATGCCACACGTGTTGATGATGAACTCGGAGAAGGGAGGGTGGAGTGTCATGTTGTAGCCCAAAGCACCGAGCCGATCCATCAGATCCTCATAGCGCGCAGTCAGCTCAGACCTGTACGCCTCGTCCACCTGCCCTGTCAGAGGATGTGTAGACACCTGCCAAGGACATCACCCAGATATCACTGCTGTGACCTACGACCTGTAAATAACTCATCTGTGCTGTTACATATAACTCATTTGTACTTTTACCTGTATTACTTTGACCTATGACCTATATTTCCTCATCTGTATTATGACCTATGACTTGTAGTAACTCACCTGTATTAAAAGATTTATACTTACCTGAACTATCTAACTATCTGTGCTAAAAGACTCCATCCATCCATCCATCCATTATCTATAGCGCTTTATGCGTCTGGGTGGCGGGGAAGCTGGAGCCAATCCCAG
>JAQQZR010000019.1:126450-142175 GCA_030068235.1 Notoglanidium macrostoma
GAGCAGCTTTACTGTCTACAGCTGCACTGACGAGCCACTTCACCTGCGTGCGGTTTGTTATTGTAGGTAACCATGGAAACCCGGAGGGCCATTTCAGTGGTGTGTGTATTCTCATATCGACCGAGTGGAATAGAATATACACGAACAACAGAAAGGGCGCTGGGTGAACTCATATTTTAAGTTGAATGTTGGGGGGTCCAAACGAATAATTATGACATGTGAGGGAGACACGCCCACCTCAGCTTTAATGGCGGCGACGCCCATGAACTAAACACCAGCACTGAATTGGGTTTTCAAACAGCCAATAGTGGGAGGAGCTAGAAATTCTGCAGATCACCGATTGGTCAAATACAACAATCACAGAATGCCTTGTTTGTATTTAATTTTTCTCTAAATCACGACGTGAACATTGAAAATATCAGGCAGATTAGAGGGGAAAAAAGAATTTTATTGCACATCTTTTATCAGACATACATTAATTGAAAAATACAAGATTGTTTTTTTAACGCAATATTCAGAAATACAGCAATGAAAACTAATCAAAGAATGATATATGAACTTTTAACAAAACTAAAAGTATGTGTTATTCCAAAAAAAAAAAAAAAAAAAAAAAAAAAAAGAAAACTACACACTGTAGTTAACTGTCTTATTAATACATCGTTACACACTACGGCTAAATGACCACTGCATTAAAGGGATAATAAGTGCAGACTAACAACATCATAACAGAAATAACTAAAAGGAGACTTAGATGTGAGTATTTACACGAAGAGCAGCACTGCAATCGGAAAAAAGGACGTGATGATAAAGTGGTGATTGAGTCCAGCTTGAGGAGCCGCCATTTTGGGATGCACGTTTAGCACACCATGCTAAACTGGAGGCTATACGCTGGCATTACATGTTAGCAACATTAGCTAAACTGGACTGCCTGTGTGGAACAAAAGTAGACTGTTTACTGGATTACAATAATAACAATAATAATAATAATAATAATAATAATAAGCTGGCTCACATTTTAGTTATTAATATTTTTTACTCAAACATTGACTAGTTTAGTTTTGAAATAGATCAAGAACAGCAATAACATCTAAAAGGCCTGCGTTTAACCTCCCTGCACATGTTAGTTGCGGCTTCGGCCGACGATCTGTAGGATGTACAGGAAGATGTTGATGATGTCCAGGTAAAGGTTCAGCGCTCCGAACACGTACTCCTCAGGACTCAGAGACAGCTTCTTGTTCCCCAGGAGCAGCTGCGTGTCCACGGCCAAAAACTGCAACACAGCGCATGTTGGTTACTCACAGCATGGAAACGGCACGCAAAGCTAAAGCTAGCGACCGCACGCCTTCTGTATGGAGACGGCACCAGCTAGCTGCTAGTAAACTAGCTCACATTCGTGGACGTGAGTGGGATTTCACAACTACGACTCTTTATTTTCCTCACGAAACTGTCCGGACCTGTTTCCATAACAACCACCGTCTATCGCTTACATTAGCCGTGTTAGCTAGTTCAGCTTGGCTTGCTAGCATGCCGATTCCTTGCCTGAACGTTTCCATGTTTTAAACGTGAATGTCCAGCTGTAGACGGCGTTCCACAGGGACGTCGGTGTATCAGCAAGATATGAATCTGAAAGCTAAATCGACTTGATCTTAACTGAGGATTTTAAAAACTCTCAGTTTCCTGGAACGGACCCCATTTCCCTCAACGCTCGAGGAAAACGTTAATGGACGAATTCTTACGCAGGTGAAGACGAGTGCTCCCAGCGAGGCGTACACGATGTGCAGGATGTTGTTACGGATGAAGATGCAGAGGATCCCGAAGATGAAGAGGACGATGACGCAGACGAACAGGACTCCGGCACAGGAAGTGAAGTCGTACTTGCTCTGTGTGGGTTTGTAAGCAGAAGTAACAAGGTAGGGTTGTTATTTCCTCAGCTCTGCGTCTTAAAACAGAAACACTAGATAAAGCTGAATTTGAATCGCTAATCAGCTGCAATAAAATATTTATTAATGTGTAGCCTTGCTATAAGGTGCAATGCAGTCTGGGTAAGTTCTGCTGCTTGAAAACTTTAAAGCTTTGAGTTAATCAACAACTTAAAGGTGCAGTCTGCAACAGTAATATAATTTTAAAAATTCTTCATTATTATTTCTTCTTTCCCTTCAGAAAGCTCCCACAGCGGATTTATTTGTACCAAACAGCGCGAGTCTGTCGGTGACAGAAGGCCGGCCTTGTTTACATGTTTTTAGCTCTGAACTGCCCTGTAGCTGCAATTCTCCTCGCAGCCAGCAGGGGGCTCCAACACATTACGCGCTGATTCCCGTAAAGGGCGGGATAAAAACCCTGCTCTGAATTGGTTTATGAAGCCGAGCACTGACCTGCAGAGAGAAGACCACCACCGTGAAGCAGACCACGACGGTGATGCCGACGGCCATGATGACGGCGTCCGTGTCGTAGAAGCTGGCGATCACGCCCGTCATGTACGACATGCTCAGAGTCAACACCGACTGAAAGGAAAAGCATCCAAACACGTCAGTCTACATGATGACGTCACTTTAATTAGATCAGACGATCAACACGGACATTTATCTTGTAGGTATGAAATAAATTAGTGTAAAAAATCACTATTGCAATTAATTTGTTTGCAAACTGAATTATTTTTCAATTTGCAAACAATCTTCAACCCTTAGGCCACGCCCCCTACATGAGACGCCAAACTGTCCCTATTTTTAATAAATAGCAGCACGCCGCAGTGCGTCAGGAAGCTTAACGCTGCCTTCAAGTGGAGATGGAAAATTTCACCCAAATCGCCCATGAACACGTTTTGTTCCACGAGCTGCGAATTTGCACGTTTAACCAAAAACAAAATCACGCTGTCCGCCAATACGAGTGTGACTTTTATGGCATACAGTAAGATTTACGTGATCAATTTGCATATTAACTCTTTGTTGAACGGTTTCTCGTGCCATTTGATTTTTCCCACCGAATCAATCACCGAATTAATCAAAGATCGTATCCGAGTCCAGTTAGTAATTATAGAACATGCAGTAATTTACGTAATGCATGTATATGAACAGCCTGACGGTTTGTGTGGGTCGTTACCAAGGCAACCAGGTTCCAGGGGTGTTTGCGGCGGAATTCTCCGCAGCAGCTGATGGCGATGAGCGGCACGAGGAAGATGAGGTAGGAGACGTAGTAGGTCCAGCTGTTCTGCCTCACAAACGTCTTGATGTTGTGCTCGAAGGTGAAGAGAGCGACGACGGAGAAGGTGACGACGAGCTGCACGGTGAGAACCAGGAAGACCTGGAAATAAACAAACACACACACACGTTTATATTTACACTTAATGTTTTGTGAAAAGCGTTCCCTCTTATATTATAGCAGCTATAAACGCTCGTATCCTCACCGGACTCTCTCTAATCTCTTTTCAGGCTTATTTACATATTCATGAATATGCAGATTAAAACAATTGTCAGCTTTCTGACGCTGCTTTGTCTCCTCTAGAGGACATTTTCATTGCTCTGATCATCTTTAAAAAAAATTAGGTTTATAAATCAGGCTGAAGGAAAACTTTAGCTAATTCCGGGAAACAAAACGGTTTATCTAACTCTTAATCGTTATGAAGAAATCTTTCATTTCACACGAGCCCGCGTTTCTTCACACGTGTAAATCTTTGCTCACGTTGGTCGAGTGTTAATCCTTTAAAATAAAATTTAAACACAACTAAACTCGACCAAAAGAGCAACACCACACACAGCTTCACTGCTATCCTTTAATCGTGTGCTCTCACGCTCTTTTTTGTTTTGTTTTTTTACCTTGCGGATGAACGCCCGTCTCACTGTTTTGTCATCGAACCCCGAGACGGTGACTTCCTGGTTGTCGTACACCGGCGGAGGCTCGTCAGAGTGGTAAAAGTTGTTGGATGCGTCTGCGTTTCATTAAGCAGAAACAGTTAAAGTGGGGGAAAAAACAGATTTGTATAAAACAATCTGTGCTGCTGATGAGAGTCGCGCCTCCTCACCCGGAGTGTACTGGTACGGAGTCGGGTTCGGAGGCGCATTAGGAGGCGCCGGGTTGTAGGGAGCCGCGTGTGGAAAAGGAGCCTGTGGAAATCCCGGTCCTCCCTGTCCGTACATCGGATGCATGAAAGCTCCAGGAGGAGGAAAGGGAACGCCGCCGGGCGCTCCGGGTGCTCCCGGGACTCCGGGGATCCCGTTGTAGTCCGGAGGAGGCAGGACGAATCCGGCGGGGTTCGGCTGCCCGTATGCGTAGCCCTGCGGCGCCGGCGCAGCAGGAGGAGAGCTGCTGTCCACGAACGGGACGTATCCACTTTTATTCTGCGACATGGTGCCTGTAAATATATAAAAACAAAGAAAAGCAAACAAAGAAACGCTTTAGTATTTATTAAAAAAAAAAAATAATAAAATAAATCTGAACAGAGTAAAATCATTTCAATCTTAGACAACTCTTTGGATGTTTTTCATACATTTTTTTTTATAAATCCACAAAATATAAAAAAAAGAAATGAACCTAAATTAACTGAGAACCGACACGGTGCTGATTTACATGAAAAGAAAAAGGTCCGATACCAAATAACACGTCAATATCGGCATAAACGACCTCACGGTGCTCGGCTCTGAGTGAACGCCGATCTCGTTAATGATATAGACACTAATAATGATTAGAAACTGGCTGAAAGCTGCTGCGGTGAAGCTGCATGACCAGATCATATCGATATCGCGTTAAATGATGACACTTTTAACTTTTATGGGAAAATTTCATCAGGTGAATTTCAGATCTCTCCGTTTTGAATCCTCTGTTTGGTAAAACGTCACGCACGTCTCAACGCCACTTCCTCTGAGGATGAACGAAAGTGATTTCCTGCTGATCTGTTTCTCAGAGCGAGGCGAGTTGTTATTGTTTCCCCTCGCGCTTCTGCGGGTTTATCACTGCGTCACTGAGACTTTGAAGTTGGTTTTTTTCGGGATGATTTTGCTTTTGTGGTGCTGAAATGCGTTAAAAAAACCTACACAAACCACACACTCACAGTGACAGCAATAATTCTATGAAAATACTAGTGATGAACTTGGACTAAAAGGTCTGTAAATAAAATAAAACAAACAAAAAAAACTGGAAGTTTAAAAACAAATCCTGAATATATATTTACTTTTAATTTCTGTAGCACGAGTTTTAATTTCTAAACCAGAATACGATCATTAATTATAAACATCACTCATCATGAAGAGTGTAATAACACCACGAGTCTGACGACAGCGTGAATTAATATTTAATATAATAATGAATAAATAACCAGCGTTAGGTAAGAGCTGGAAAAAGAAAAAAAACAAAAAAGTTAAATGGGCGGAGTTAAATAAGATAAGATTTGTTTTTACTCATTGCGCCCGCCCCCAAATTTCCACACACATGCACAAAGCTCCGCCCCCAAAACTTACACCAGAGCTAGCATGATGCCTAGAGTTAGCATCAGCAAAGACATCATGCCATGTGAAGGGGGCGTGTCTATAAAATGACTGACAAGAGCCAAACATAAACTAACATTCCGGAGGTTTTCCGAACTGGACTTTTTCCCAGCTACGTAACACGTGCGCTCTGAGAAGGCGCCTTTAACTATTATTTTTCATCGCTTCTACATAAATTTCCACATTTCCTCCTCTAATAAGAAATGACAAATATCGCCCATTGCACCTTTAAACCAATTCTTTCATTTTCTTCATTTTGCTTTGTTTATCAAGTTGGTCATTTGATGGAACACATTTCCGAAACGTTCCGGATCAGACCCAAATGACGTGACGCGGATCATGCGTGGAGAGCTGCGTCGCGTCACGTCCCGTCACGCTCGACACGTTAACACCCGACACGTAAACGGAACGGGGTGTCGCGTTAGAACGAGTCACGCTGAAATATGAGCTGGAGTTCCCCTGAATCTGTCAGGAATATGAGAAACAGAGGTTTTAATCATTAAACATTTCAAATTATTCAAGTTTATTTAAAAGTAAAATTAATCAGTGATTAAAATAAAAAACATTTTCTTAAATGAAACTTCATCAGTAATTAAAATAAACACCAATGTTGTACCATGTTAATTTTTTTTTATAGAACATTATTTGCAATATTGGATTTGTTCTATATTTAGATTTTTTTATATTAAATTCTTTGCAAATTATTGGATTTATATCATATATTTTTACATATTTAACTGTAATAAAAGTTAAAGCACGAATATTAGTGATATATCATTTCAAGGGGTTATGGTTTACTGAAATTGGATTGTATAATAAATATGACGTATTGAAATATAATTTGAAGTTTACTTTAGGAGGAATAATAGCAGACTAATAATCTGTAGCTGAAAACTGCTTTCTCTTTCTGTTTGTTCTTCAGGCCTCGCGACACTCTGACTCCTGAGCATTCCAGTTTCTTCCTGTGAGAAGCAGAAGCTGATGAAGAGCTCAGGCTGTGTGTTATTTTACACTTTACACCGAGAGCTGATGAAATATTAACACTGCAGCGAGGAGCTCATCTTCTCTCCCATCTCACAGCCTCGCCATGTCGCAGCTCAGGGTTTAAACTGACACAGCCGGATTCTGTTTAATATCTAACCTCACCTGAATTCAGGCCCTGCACAAACTTACGCGCTCACGCGCTCATTCTCAGCTGCTAATGTCAAAAGAACACAAAACAAAGCTCTTGGCTCTGAGCTCGAGGCAAATTTCGACACATTTCGAGGATTTCCTTCATCTACAACAGACGGGAAAACAGCTCACAAAACACAACATACCTCTTTTACGCTGTTCTGTTTTAATCCGACGTCAACTCCAATCTTTAACCGACAAAACAACGAATTCTTTTCAGGACAATACCGCCGGAGCCTCTGAAGTTAAACCTCCGCCATCTTTATTCCACCTTTCCTTATTCCTGTCAAGCTCCGCCCACCTTCATCCCGCTAGGCTTAGCATGACAAGGAAGCAGCCAATGACAGCGGACCGGCAAGTCACGTGACGTATGATGCGCCGTCACGGAGCGAGCCCAGCGTATTGTAAATGACGCAAGCTACGTGTAAACAAACAAACAAACAAACAAACATCCACAATTCATTTTTAAAGCCTATTTAATCTACTCACTACATGACTCACCTTAAAATGGTTATTTTTTTAAACCACAATTTTGAAGATCATTTAAGTCTAATGGATACCTATTCCGTGCATAAATTAAATACAATAAAATATAAATGTATAAAAAATAACTCGACATCAGCTGAGCCTTAAATTCGTCTTTCGTGCATGATTCTTCAATATTAATCAAAAACGATTCTTATATATCTTCCAAATATTATAATGTTTTTTTTTAACTAAATCATTCTGTACTGTATGCTAAGGTGATATATATATATATATAATTATTATTAAGTGATGAATCAATATGTAAGAAACACAATATATGGTCATAAATTTGTGCACCCCTCACTATCAGACCCACATGTCTTTGGTGACATCTCATTCCAGATGTGCAGTTATAACGCGCTCCACGCTGCTGTTCGGCTTCCACTAGCTGTCGGAGCGCGGCTGTGGGGGTTCGTGTTCATGCAGCTACAGGAGCGTTAGTGAGGTCAGGCGCTGATGTTGGGGTGTCGAGGAGGCTCCAGTTCCAGTTCATCCCAAAGGTGTTCAGTGGGGTTGAGGTCAGGGCTCTGTGCAGGACACTCCAGTTCTTCCACTCCAACCTTAACCTGAACACCATGTGCTCATGGAGCTGCTCTGTGCACAGGGGCATCGTCATGCTGGGGCAGGTTTGAGTTCCAGTGAAATTGTAACGCCACAGTACACGGAGACGCTCTACACACTTGTCTGCTTCAAACTTTGTGGTAACAATTTAAGAATGAACTATAAGGGTGTGATGGACAGGGTGCACATACTTTTAGCCCTACAGTGTGGGTGTATTATTTTCCACCCCCAACTATAGCAGAAGTAAAAGCCTGTTTCACTCAGAAATACATTGTTACAAAAATTACTTTAGGATTTCCATCAAAAATTAAAAATTGTTTAAGTGAAGTGAAAGTGAGACCGTAATCATCTTCACAGGGAAAAACGGAGCACTAACTGTAAAACGTTTAATACTCTTTACTATTTGGATTTCTTTTCCTTTTTTTTTTTAAACGTTTGTGGCCGTTCCCGTACATTTAGGTCTGCGATTTATGTAAAATAACCTAAAAGTTCAGTGTAAAGTTTTCCATACATGATAAAAATGATCACAGATCACTGTAAATAATGTAAACAATACACATAAATGTTAAACATGAACCTAAATGTCAAAAATTAGATGGAAATGTTACTGTAGTAAGAATTTGCAGACTAAAGGTGTATCGAACCCCGGCGATGTCTACAGGCAGGAGAGGAGGAGGGGCTTACTGTCTCTCTCCTGTCAATCACAGTGACATCAGCCAATCACGCGCGCGCGCATGTGTGTGTTAGTGAGGTCACGTATGAGGAAGAGGGCAGGCAGCGCAGTTTGAAAAGATGAACTTGTGATCTCGTGAAAGTGTCATCATCAATGCCACCTAGAGGACAAAAGAGTATCATGGCGTAGTCCAGCAAATAAAACAGACATCTCATGTAAATCCTTGTCAGACACAAACACTTTAATCTGTAAACGTTCTGTATTCTAGAAGATCTTTGTACCCATTTTTTTTTTATCTTGATACAATATAAATACAGTTCTGTACATTATATAGGTTCAAATACAGCTCTATGTACAAGTCCTCGTGATCGAGAGCAGCTTGTCTTCCAGAGTAAGGGCTTGGGTTTCTTCCATCCACACACAGTTACAGCATCACAACACACTTCCATGACAGTTCTTCAGCTAAAAATAGTGTTTAAGCGCACCGACTCCTCGAGCCCGGAGGCCAGCGCGCGTCCGTCTCTCCTCGTCCTGTTACCTTTTAAAAATATATTCATTTAGTTGCATGAGTATAAAAAACACAAGGCATGTGCTGATTATCAGTTTTACGATCTGATCGTGATATTTAACACACAGTGTTGTTATTGCGAGCGTCATTACATCAGCCTGTTTTTGACGAATGGGAAGGCAGCTTTGTGTCCTTTGCGACCAGACTGTTACGTGTTACACTGTGATACAACGCAAAACAGTGATAAAGAAATTAATTGACTGAAGTGATGGTTTATAAAAATGCTTTACAGCACAGGCTTGTTACAAAGTAAGAAATTATTACTCATTAGTCAAAACAAAATAAAAAACCGAGAGGCTGCTGCAGTTAAAAGGCACCGCGGCGGCCGCGGCCGAGTCCGAGCTCGTGAACCGAGGTGCTTTTAACGCGTCAGATCTGCAGCTCTCTCTCCGTATCCAGCCTCTCGGGAGGCTCTGTGCATCCAGGACACGTCTCTCCAGTGCAAGCGTTCAGGCAACAGTTCCCAAATAAAGTTCTTTACACAGATACAGTACTCAGAAAACCAGTAAGAAAACAAGGCAACTTCCTGTTACAAACTTCTTACCACAATCGTTAAAAGTGTGAGGCGCTGAAACCAAAGATATGGCACTTAAGTGAGAATCAGCCACACACTCTCTCTCTACACACACACACACACACACACACACACACACACACGACATGTGCCAACCGTTTAATTTTTATCACTACGGACATTTCAAAATGGCCGACGCTCCAGTGAGCAGGATGTTCAGATACAGCAGTTACACTAAACACTACACATTACATAGCTATTATCTGATAATAAGAAGTCTCCGCTCAACACGCTGTAGGGCACTAGGGGGCGCCGATCAGCAGTACTACAGATACATATATTCATCTTCAGTAAGCGACAGAGGTGTAACCATCTGCAGTCTGGATCGGTGCATCCATTTCAAAAGAAACGACAATCTTAAATTGATTAAAAACGAACATTATGCTAAGTGAGGCGCTTCGCCCGTAACTCTGATCCTTTCTGAAATTCTCCTTCTGCACATCTTCATTGTTCGCAGCCGGCTCACTCTTCCCAGAATGCATTGTTGTTTTTTCTCATTCACGTGTCACATGTGGAAGCTCTGAACAAAACATGCCTCATCTCTTCCTTCCTTCGTGACCGCGGGCGAGACGGCCGAGGCCGGTTCAGGCCCGTTACATACGGAATAACCGCACCGGTACGGAACGGATCGCTGGACAGAATAAAATGTGGATGCTTTGACAAAATAGCTTCAATTTCACGTTACAATTCATGATCTATGGCCTAGGATGTCGCCGGGTTGGTTCTGGAATATCGATGGCTTTGAAAAAGGCAACTCGCTACTTGGCACAGAGGATTCTGGGAAGGGTGAGCCGGCCTCTTTAGCGATTATTCAACGGAAGCGTTCAGTCTTAGCGTAAAATGTTTTTATGCAAAAAGCACAGAAAACGCAAATCCTACATAGCGGACCTTTAACAAAGCCTGAAAGTCTGAATGTCACTTTAGAGATTAAAACCGCGCTCAAGAACAAATCCCACACACAGACACACAGGGTAGACGTTAGACATGCTAGACAAATTAGCCCTTTTTATCTGTGTTCTAAAAAATTCAGAAAAATCGACTCTTAAGTATACGCAGTTTATTAGAGTTTCAGAAATAAATAACTCTAACTACCAGCACAAAATTATTAACGTTTGTGCTCGGAGTTAACATCTGTGCCATTAAAAAGGTCAGCATGAGGAAACCTCATCTTCTAAAGTCTCTTAATTTCCGTAGGAGACAAATCTGGCGGAGTACGGCGTGGCACGAGCCAACGTGTCGTCTCGACAGGAAAGAGGAAAACAAGGCGCGATTATGGCGATATTACAATAATATTGGCACATGTCTAACTGACACACACACACACACGATAAGAACACAAAAGGTTTCAGTTTTACACAGCAAATTGGAAGCGTCTTTGGTAACACCTGAAATTATCACGTGAATAAACAGTAGTACTTTCTCAACCTCAGCTGATTTTTCAGATTTGTGCCTCATCTAGAGCTGAATTTCGTCATCACTCAGCCGTGTTCAGTCAAAGTGGTAAAATAAGGCATAAAACTGAAGCTGGCTTGAAGTTAAGTTTGAGCTTAATAATCACCATAAGATATTGTGAGGGAGAATTTGTGCAACGGTGCATTTGACATTCAAAGAGGGATCTTTTTTAAATAGTCTTATAGTCTAAAAAAAACAAACCACAGGGAAGTAAAGAGAGAGAGAGAAAAGTCTACGCTAGGTATGTGCCGATAATCAGTTACAGAATATATACCGTGGTGTTTAACACACTATACTGTTATGATAGTCCCTGTATGATGAAGGAAGCTCTCTTATTACGGATGAGTAAAAATCCAGCGTTGCGTCCTTAGGGAGAATTTTTTATCCTGAAAAAATGATCATGATATGATAATATTGGCACGTAGCCTGTTCCACATCAAACCATCCCATAATAAGTGGGCGTGTCTTCCCTACAGCAGTACGGGTTGGAGCTGTGGGTTGGTGTCCATGGAGACGGGCGATCTGCTGAGACATGCCGGACGCACGAACACGCCGTGACCCGTGGCACAGCGGAAATACACTCGACCCTGCACCGTGCCGTTGTGTTTACCTGCGCGAAGACAAAACACACACACGCACGCACAATCGCACACACACACACACACACACACGCACACTTACTACAACACATGATAATCATAGAAACAGGAATTACAATGTTGAGAAGTCAGCTCAGTCTGTGGAAGTATGACATCACAGGCTCGTTAAGTAATTAAAGTAATTAAAATTCGACACACACCTACAGCACAGTCCAGCTCCACTCCTACCCAGATACCCTGCGCGAACTCGACTCCGCCCACATAGTGCACCGTGCCGCTCCTCGTGCCCACCCACACCTGCTCTCCAGGTGCCATCCAGTCGGGCAGCTGGGTCACCGGAACGCCCTCCTCTTCCTCACTCGAGGGGGCGGGGCTAATCCTGGCTCCGTTTCGGCGTGCCATATCCTCTGCTGCAGTGGGACAAGGGTGCGTCCTGGGCGAGGACGAGGACGAGGACGGACCCTCGTCGCCATTGTGGAGGTGGCACGGTGCTGCCAGGACGTCGGCTCTCACGTGTGCTGGATGTCCGGGGGAAATTTCGGCACGTTCCGCTTCCGTGTGCCAGTTATAGTGCTTGAGTTCGTCCTCTCCGAATTCGTCCCCGGCGCCTTTGAAGTCTGTGAACTCCTGACTGGTGTTTGAGTGAGAAGACGAGGAGGCATGGACGTGAGCGGCCTCGTTTAAGGCACTTTTCGCAGCCAGGGCGATTCTCACGTGCTCCTGGAGCTCGGCGGCGTCTCTGGAGCCGACGCTGAGACGATCCGAGCTCTCGCTGCCTGAGAACGGCGCGTCTGAAAGCGTAGCGTTGGAGGTGCTGTGGGAGAAATACCCACTCGTACAGCTGCTTACTGTGGGACTGCGAGACACTTCCTTCTCCACTCCTCTGTTTCCAGGCAACGAGGCCATGCCCGACGGCAAGTCTCCGCCCCCACACAGGCTGGCGTTGTACACCTCGAAGTTGGCGAAGTCCTCAGGGATGTACGGTCGGAAGTGGCGGAGAGAAGCAGAGGTGGGAACAGCGCAGCGGTCCAGCTCAGTCTCTTCCTCTTCCGAGTCCTGACCAATCATCCGCAAGCAGACATTAAACACAATCACAATGCAGGCGAAACTATACAGGGCTTTCGATGATTGAGGTTATTTTTAGTGACTCGTAATAAAATGCAATTAGATACTGATTATGATGATCAGACTGGTATTAGATTGGACGTATTATCCATTTTTCAAATAAGATTAAATGCTTTGATGTCTGATGGTGTAGCTCAGGGACAACTGCTGCCCTCTAGTGGAGAAACCCTCATATACCCCGTGTTTACGTTAGCAGGTGACGAGGTCCCTTGTAGTTTGTCTCTTGGGGGCGTGTTGCGACCTCCACTGTCACTCGTGGGCGTGTGACATTGCAATGAGAATCTGTAGTAGCTAAATACAGCTTCTAATGCTGACTAGTAAAACACAAATTAAGTAACATGCCAGGATTAGCACAGCAAGTTAACAGTACTAGTTATGTCCACTCACTCACCAGAGGCACCAGTGATCTCTGCGACTTCCTTCCAAGCTTTAGTTTTGTTTGTAACGTAAAGCGTAAAGCGTCGACGTAGGGTAATGTGTGTGTGGGTGTGTGTGTGTGTGTGTTTATATTAGATGGGTTACATGTTTTATAGGTTGCAATGCATGCAGTTAAACACTGAATGAGTGAATTAGGAGATGATGGAGAGTGTGTGAGGTCATTTCTTGATCATTTATGTGTTTAAAACTATGGGAGTGAACTGAGGAAGTGTGTGTGTTTGTGTGTGTGTGTGAGTGGTGTTTAGTGCTGTGACACTTACAGCTGTGTGTGCAGGTGTGACTCTGAGGTGGGTGTGGTTTTTCGTGCTGCAGTGGCCCTCACTCCGAGCCCGTGGGCGGAGCCAGGGGCCACCTCGAGCCACTAACCAGAGCATGCTCTGTAACACACACACACACAAAACGCATGCAGTATAGCGCATCCAGGAAAGTGCAGAGGGGAGCTGTGAGGTTGGAAGTGAGCTTGGTGTGTGTGTGTGTGTGTGTGTGTGTGTGTGTGTGTGTGTGTGTGTGTGTGTGTGTGTGTGTGCGCAAAACATGCAGAAACATTCCTTCTCACAGCCAAACTTTACACATGATGCCTGCCATACTTGTCATGCATACATGTGTGTGTTTATGATCTAAATTTATCACTATTTCAAGAAATAGCAAGTAAAGAAAATGAAATAAATATAATGTAATATTTATAATAAATGAAATAATTAAATAAATCAGCGTATGCCCATGCTCATGCTTCCAGGAAGCGACTGTTCTGTTCAAGAGGCAACGGCTTGGCTGGAGATGAGGATCACATGCTCTCGCTGTACTTATATCATGATTATAGGTTACTGATGGATGAGACATGAGGAATGGGGTTAGGTGGAGGATTGGAGAGAGTGTGAATAGTGTGTAAATAAGTGTGTGTGTGTCCGTGTGTGTGTGTGTGTGTTTGTGTGAGTGTGTCACCTCCTGCCCCAGTAGAGGCCGAGCCTCTAGCATGCGCTTGGCTTTGCTCTCCTCCCGAACAGGCATCAGGGATTTGAGGAACTTGGGCGGCTGGGGCGAGAGCGCTTTAAACGGACTCGAGGTGAAGAACGTGGGACTCTCCGGAACTGAGCCTACACAAAAACACGACATGCACACACACTAATACACACTGTATAAACAAGGTTATTTTCAAAAGTACCGTTTTGGCACGTCTTGATTGTGCACCGTGAGAAATCAGGGCGGGGCTTAAGGTAAATCTGATTTGCCAGTCACCAATTTGAACCAGTCATCATGGCAACTGTCCTGTTCAGCATATGTAACGTGATATTTACGCGAAAATGACTTAAGCTAGACCCAAAATAGTTCTGCATTTCATTGCCACGACAGCACACACCATCGGATTGTTTTGTGCGTCTGTGGACGTACCGTGATTCTCCTTGGTTTTGAGAGGTGTGTCTTTTGTGGTTGCCATGGAGACCCCCGTCTCATGATGAGAGCAGTCTGAGGCGTCCTGCTGAACCTCACAGTGACCCTGAACATAGATAGCACGGTGAGGAGTGTGTGAGGCATTGTGTGTGAGGAAGTGTGTGTGTGTTTGATGTGTTACACACTTTCGAGTCTTCGGCATCTTCACCACACGCTGTCACATCTGACTTACAGCATGAGGTCTGAAACAAAAACAAAGGAAAAACCCACAAACTTGTAGTTCTTTGAAGCTTGTGTGTGTGTGTGTGTGTGTGTGGTGTGTGTGTGTGTGTGTGTGTGTGTGGTGTGTGTGGTGTGTGTGGTGCCTATTACATGCTGGACGTTGGGAGTGCTCAGGCTTCTCCGTATGTGTCTGCTTTTAACTGAGAGCGCTTCTTTCACCGTCACCGCCTGTTACAACACACACACACACACACACACACAACACACACATCAGAATAGAGATAAACTGCATAAATTTCCAAATTAATTTCCACTTGCCACAGCCGTGGATTGTGTGTGTGTGTGTGTGTGTGTGTGTGTACCTGTCTCAGTCTCTCGAGGCACAGGATATTTGCCACCTCCAGAACTCCTCTAGTGTATTTCTCGATGTATGTCTCTCCATCTTGCGTCTCGTCAGCATCACTGCGCGCCGCCATTAACGCCAGTGTCTCCCGCTCCTCCGGCTCCTCAGACGCCTGTGTGTGTGTGTGTGTGTGTGTGTGTGAGATGCAGTGGGACAGAAGACATTCTCATGAGTGAATGAAGAGAAAGACATGTGTGGTCTATGTCCACCAGTCTGAATAAAAGAAGGTATGGCCTGTGTCTGTCAGTCACAGTATAGGAGGCGTGGCCTAAGTGTCTGTCTCTCAGTCAGTGTAGGAGGCGTGGCCTAAGTAACTGTAAGTCACAGTGTAGGAGGCGTGGCCTCAGTGTCTGTCTCTCAGTCACAGCGTAGAAGGCGTGGCCTAAGTGCCTGTCAGTCACAGTATAGGAGGTGTGGCCTCAGTGTCTCTCTCTCAGTCACAGTGTAGGAGGCGTGGGCTAAGTGCCTGTCAGTCACAGTATAGGAGGCGTGGCCTCAGTGTCTGTCTCTCAGTCACAGTATAGGAGGCGTGGCCTCAGTGTCTGT
>JAQQZR010000019.1:170884-192414 GCA_030068235.1 Notoglanidium macrostoma
GTGTGTGTGTGTGTGTGTGTGTGTGTGTGTGTGTGTGTGTGTGTGTGTGTGTGTGTGTGTGTGTGTGTGTGAGGAGGTTACAGGACACTAATCAGTAACAGAGTGGTGTGACGAAGCGGAGTCAGTGTTACCACGCTGACGTTTATCGTTTATCGCGCAGCTCGGCCGCCGATCCGGCAGTTTCCGCTCCGAATCTTCCTGCGTTTACCTTCATCTCACTCACCTGAACACACCTGTCTTTGTTTCCTGCTTCCTTCCACATCGTCTCAGCGCATTTCAGCCGCTCATTTCCGCACACTGTTTCCGACTCACCTCTAATCCTAATTCCTTTCTTTCTGCCCTTGTTTTACCGGGCCTGACAATTTGCATTTATCGCTCATAAAATCGGAGTGTGTTACCCGCAGGCACAGCATTACATGCTTCACCCACATTCATAACAGATAATAACGAGTAATTACAGAATCTAAATCACTCCACAATGGAATGCGACTCCTCAAGCGACACCTTCGTCTTTTTATAACCCAGACAGACCAAACACCTCGGTCTGTTCAGAGACGGATGAGAAAAACAGGGTGTAGATTTGGGCCTATTTCAGGATTTTTCAGTGTGGTGCAGTTCCTCCCTACTACACACACACACACACACACACACACACACACACACACACACACACACACACACAAAACCAGGCATGCAGCCCAGCTCAAATTTAGCACGCTGCTAATACTTCTCGGAGCGTGATGCACTTCAGCGCCGCGTAGTTACACTAATACTGTACTGTAAATAATTACTGCAGTGTTCACATGGAAAACATTATTCAGCAGTTCCTTTAGCTTTACATGGAAAACCGAAATTCCTCAAAATCACTCTCTTACTATTCACACAAATGAGCTACAAGACAAAAAAGACTGCACGCTCACGTCACATCCCGAGTCACGTGTTTATCTTCATCAACTGACCGATTATTATATTTTCCAGGACATGTTTTGTCTATTTTTTTTATTGTTCTGCGCGTTAAAGCTCGTTTAAAGGATATAACGCTATCATGCCTATGCTTTTCAGATGCGAACGTGTGCGGGCCGTGAAAAATTACGGACGTGACAGATTTTAGCAGGACTGAGATTCCCAGAGACGCTGGGAATCCCATCCGAATAAGGTCTCAGCCTGATGTTGATTTCTTCTTATTAAAAATAACCTTTTCTTGTCAGGTTAAACACGTAGCTAGGCGATGATGCTGTGAAACTGCTTGGTGCGTTACTCTTCCTCCGAGCGTGGACGCGTGTTGGGTCTTTGGGCTGCGTTCACACTACAGCCTGCGAGTGATGGGTGTCGAGACGTGAAAGGTTTCACTGAAACAGGTTTCATCCAAAATGTCAGGATGTCGAGGGCTACCTTTAACCCCCGAGTGACTCCCACAGCGCCGGGATGTGACGACTGTCCATTTAGGAGCGCATATGAAACGCGACGTTCAGACTGACGGTCAAAATCCGATCTATGCGCATATCTGACCGGAGTCCGATCACATGCAGCACGTCTGAATGGCCCAAAGACCACAATTGTAACCGGTTTTCAATACGATCCAAATCAGATTTCTGCAAAATCGTCCAGGTCTGACCGCTTTGATCGGATTTCAGTTCTCTTTTCTTTTTTAAAGGTCTACGACTTCTTTTGACGCCACGTCACGTTCACGTTTAAATCACAGGTACAGGAAACACTAGTCTGGTGTTGGGGCGAGCCATACTTTCGCACGCATTTCCGTTGCTATAGCGACCGACGTGAATGAGGCGTGACACACGGGGACACACAGATCGGATCTGATCGCCCGCGATACATAACGTGGACGGTCAGTCGGGAAGATCGGATTCGGATCGGATACGTAAAAAAACCCGACCGACGGTCTGAACCTAGCCGAAGCGGCTCAGAGCAGGAGATCAGATTCGGTACGATTTGTGGTGTTCACACTGTCATGGAAAGATAAAAATAAATAAAGAAATCGGATCGGGGCCGCAGTGTGAACACAGCCAAGGACGGCGAGTGAAAGGTCCTCGCTGGAGCCATGCTGTACCTGTTCTCTCCCTTTGCATTGGAAGGTGGAGGGTGCAGGACGGTCTGATTCTGCTCCATCTCCACCACACACTTGGTGCTCAGCTCCATCTCTGCGGGCACAAACACACTCCAGCATAAACAAGCAGAAAAGCAAAAGTTCTCGAACTTGCACACGTGCAAATTTGCAACTTTATATTCAACGCAGAAGCTCTTACAACAGTTTCAACTGCTTTAAAGTGCCATGAGAAAGCCAGCAGTAAGTTTGCTCTAATCCCCCTGCGCCACCAGCCAATATCATGCAGCACCAACTCCCGAATTAAAGGGCTTCATTTCCATGTAAGAGGTGTAAAAAGCGCTGAAAAGTCAGCTGGGATCCCCGACTCACCCCTGCGGTTCATGGGCCGGACTCGGACCGCCACTTTTACCTTCGTATCCGACATTTTCCTCCACTTTTCGCGTCTCAGTGACCTGCAGGAGAGCTAGCTGTAATGTGGAGCTGAAGAATAAGGCAAAGAAAAGTCCCCGCGGAGTCTCCAGGAGCACAAAAACAATGTCTGAAGACCGAAAAAAGGTGTTGAAACCCCCTTTAAAAACATCCCCACCATTCCCGAGCACCACCTCATCAAAAGTCCGACATAATTCCTGCGCTTTTCCCAACCTAGCTATCTATATATGCAGGCTAGGAAGACCCGCTCACGGGCTGCATCCCAAACGCCTTCCTGACGCCCTCTGGAGCTTCCCTAGATAGGCTGTGACGCGAGCACGTTCCGCGCGCTACGTAGCACACTCAAGCGGCCAATACCACGCGGTTTGGGACTCGGCCTCGGAATCCAGCCTCGGTCAGCATCCCGACCGCCATCTTGCGCTCGGAAGCGGCTCGAATTGTGAGTGTGAGAGAAATCTCTCTCTCTCTCTCTCTCTCTCTCTCTCTCACACACACACACACACACACACACACACGCGCGCACACACACTGACTTCTGACTTGCAATATGTGTTAATAATTTCTGCACAAAAACGCGAAATCAGCTTATCACAAGCGCAGACACACAGGACGTCCTAAATAGAGCAGAAAAGAAATCAGAGTGGGAGAAAACTGGGACGTGTCCCAAACGACGGCTCAATACACACGTAGTGCACTGCGTAGTGTGCTTAAATCATTATTTTACACGGTATACTAGTGCACTCATACAGGCAGGAGGGAGGGATTTGGGATACGGCCAGGTTTTAGGGCGATTCAGCGCGAAGTTTAACTCAAACAGATTTACAGTCAAAACTAATAATAATAATAATAATATTTCATTATTTAGAATTATTATTATTATTAATGTATTCAATATTTTATTACTTTTGTCCTTATACAGTAATTTCTAATTATATTGTAATATATTTATAGACTTTTTTATACTTTAATGCTCTGGTCAAAGGAGAATGTTGAATTATCACCCCGCAAACATCTGAACATTGTGAATGTTCATGAATTTATGTGTTCAGTGTGATATGTAATTAGTAATTATAGCCTCTATGTGTATTTGTATTGTTTTATGCTTTATATGTCTCGTGTCACTTTATTTTTGCTTCATATGATTCGATGTCCAGCGCGTGGTACAAAGCCAGATGTTTTTAAATAAATAAATCTTTCTTACGTGCTTCCTTAAAGCAATGAACGGGAAACGTTGTTATTATTATTATTATTATTATTATTATTATTATTATTATTACAGTCAGTCGATTCGACACCAAGATATCGATATCGCAGTAATTTTAACATCGTGATTTTTAACACTTTTCCAGGAATCATGGCTTTCATCACATGTGTGTGACTTAATAACTACATTATTATTCCCAGCTTTCATTACATTATAAAATCTATTATTCCATTTTATATATATTTAATATCGTCCTATAGGCCCGAGTGTATACATTTTACCTCCTTATGCTAATCTTGGATATTTTCTTCATTTTTTAATATAAAGATCCAAATTTGTAAAAAAAAAAAAAAAAAATGAAATGTGGGCGTGTCCCTAATAAACAATCCAGAAAATGCAGACAAATCAACAGAATATTAAGCTAAGAGGATGTAAAAAAGAGATTGGATGCAATTATAAAGACAAACGTTTGAGTTATCAGCAGCTGTTTTCTGAACATTTTACACATTTTCCCTCCATAAACAATAAACTTTTTACACACTATATAACCATTTGTGTTACTTGTGATAATGCAAGAACCTGTGTGAAAAACAAATAAGATAAACATTGTTTTAGAAAGAACGTTTGATCGTCCAGGGGGTATGTAAACTTTTGCACTGAACTGTTTAGATTATTTGCATTTTGCTGGTTAGTTTGGGTGATGCACATGTTCATAGGAGCCTGGGAGCTTGTTAAATAGGCAGTGGTGTGTGTGTGTGTGTGTGTGTGTGTGTGTGTGTGTGTGTGTGTGTGTGTGTGTGTGTGTGAAAAGTCTTTTATATTTAATGCACACCTGTTTAAAAAATAAATAAATAATAAAGCGACACCGGCAACAAATCTTTAATAATTTGTAACAGCATTTTAGTTCCAGTTTTATGCACTTGCTTATTTCTCTTATTCTAATTCTACACTGCTGAATCGGATCTGAGGGTCGAGTGTTTACGCATCACACATTCTGACATCATAATTACGAATGTTCACTTTTTATCGCTGTATAAATCCTCAGTGTCGGTCGTGTACGTCTTCACGGTGTGATCTCCAGCATCCAGGACGATCAGCGTGTCCTCGTCAGTCGCCACTAACCCCGCCGGACGCACCAGTCCCTCTCTAACCAGTGGAATGAACTCTGCTCCTTTATGGACGTCTCCTAAACTCCACACGAGTCCCTGGTGCACATCAGCTACGATTAAATCACCGTTCCCGTTGAAGGTCACGGAGGAGACGCTCAGCCTCGGCGGGTGCAAACTGCGAGCGTCCAGCTGCCTGAGGAGGACGAAATCGCTGCTGAACACCTTCAACCGTGTCAATGCGGCATCTTCTGTGGGACTTTCTCGAATCTGGAGATGTTCCACCACGGCGATGCTTCCAGACGCTCTGCAGCAAGCGACAGCTCGTGGAGTCTTTAGATCTTTCACCACCGCATTCTTTACCAAAACCACGCCACGCCTAAAGTCCGTGACGATCTGCCAAAGTGTCCCGGCTTCAGCATCCGTCACTAGGATGTTCCCCGAGAGGTCCACGTCGACACCCCAAGGAAGCCGAAACAGGTCTGAGACGGTGGCCACGGGACTTCCTGTCGACGAGAACACCTTGACTGAGCGATCTCCTGCATCCGTAACGACAACATGGCCGTCTGGAGCAACAGCGATATCTAAAGGATGGCAGATTTCGTAGCTGTCGTGACCGTAGCGCCCAAAACTGCGCAGGAAGTGACCGCCACAGCTGAACACGCTCACTCTCTCGTGCCCTCCGTGCGCCACCAGAAGATCCCGTGATGCTCCGAACACGGCTACACCGGTCGGGTTGATGAGCGGGCCCCATCCCCCAAAAGCACCGTGTAAGCGCATGACCTCTGACCCCAGCTCTCCCTCCCAACCTCGGGGATCTTTTTGCGGGACATACGAAGCGATCAGTTCCTGAAGGTCGACGAGGACTTGGCACTCGTAGGTGCCGCCCTGATCGCATTGCTTCCTGCAGAAAGGGCACTCGAGACGGCGTGACACGGCGTTAGACAGGGCGCAGACGCACCCCAGACAGATCACATGACCGCAGGGGAGGTTGCGTGGTCTTCGAGCTCTGGGTTCAGATGAAAATGTCTCAAAACAGACTTTACACTCGAGCAGATCGGAGTAGATCTCATCCAGGATCTCCTCTGCTCTTCTGGCCTCAGACATCCTGCTCATCTCCTCGGAGTTTCGGTCTCTCACTTCCTGTAGAGAGAGAGACAGAGGGAGAGAGGACAGCAAGGAGAGATTTACAAAGGCTCCATGTTTCCCAGCAGGCCGCTGGGTCACGTGACTCAGGGAGCATGATGTGTGTTTGCTGCCCTCTATTGGTGAAGGCTGTAATGACAATAACGACCTACATTTTGGATCTTTTTAAAGTTCATGTGCCCTGCTATTTTCGTTTTAGTAAATGTGTCCTACGTTACCCACAATGCTGTTCGACTACCCGCCGACGGTGGTGCATCGGGAATGATCCCAGGGCTTCGTCTCTGCGTAAAGAGAGTGATGCAGCGGCACTTTAGTCCTTTTAGTCAGCACTTATTGAAGTGAAATAAACGCAGCTTCTCATTTTACACTGAAGCCACAAAGAAGCGTAAACTCTTCTGTCCTTAAAGCTTAACGCTCCAGCTTTACCTCTTACTGTTACAAAGCGCTGACACTGGAGACTCCTTCCTTCCTCACAGGAAACATCACATTACAGATTACACACGGTCTTTACGTATATGTTTACCTAAATTAGCTGTTACTATAGAAACTTTAACGCATTACTTTAAGGAGCGCATTAATATAAACACCTTCTGACCAATCAGGATCCAGCATGTCAACGTAATATAAATATCTGGTTATAATAGTGATTATATTTCCTTTTCACATTGTTTATATTGCAGTTTATTGTTAAATATAAGTCAGGATGAAAAACTATATATAAAAGATTTGGTTTCTCGTATCTGTTCTTTGAGCTCATTCACACTGATGACATTCTGATGTGTGTGTTTCAGACCTGAGCGTTAAATTTAGCTCGCCACCTGACTCCGTTATGACCGGGTAAATTTTCAGCCCTGCGTGAGTAACGCTCCAACCTGAGTCACGTGATCTGCGGTCAACGCTGTCCACGATTCAGAGGTCAATAAAAAGTCCGTCTTTTACTTGTGAGAAACTGAGGCTCGGCTGCTGCCTGCAGAGCCTCACTCACAGTCTCATTCCGTTAATTTATCTACTTTTAGATAAAGGGAGATGATTTGTTTGGGAGCCGAAAGAGTCGACTCCTACTGCTGAGCTGAATCAAATAAAATGATTCACTAAAGTCTAGTCTAAAAAAATAAAGTAATATTATTTTTGTGTGCAAATCTGATGATGTTTCAGGTCATATTTACGCAGAAATATAGAAAATACTAAAGGCTTCACATACTTTCAAGCACTGCTGTGTTTATATCCCAACAGTGTATTGATTTTCACATCTTTAACTCATTTCCAAGTGATTTACGTCCCCATGATTCCTCAATTTTCATGTTTTATTCCAAAGTGATTAGTTTATTTTCATTATGAACTTTTTACACAGGATTTTGTACATAATTGATTTTTCACATGATTCTCTCCAAATGACTCAGTTTTTCCATAAGATTCTTCCTCACGATTCATTCCTTCCCACATGATTGGTTAAAACACATGCTTAATTTACTTCCACATGATTCTTTTCACATGATCATGTTCTGGACTCACATGTTCTTTCCCACGAGAATTATTTATTTTGACTTGCCATACTGAACATTTTTGATTCACTTGAATGAATCAAATGAAATTTGATTCATGGTTTAATTCCATATGTGATTTTCTCGCACAGCTCATGATTCATTTTGCACCTGTGAGATTTTTCCACATTTCTCATGTGATTTATTTTCAGCTGTGATGTCTGTCCATCCATCCATCCATTATCTATAGCGCTTTATCCGTCTGGGTCACGGGGAAGCTGGAGCCAATCCCTGCATTTTCGGTTGAGAGGCGGGGTACACCCTGGGCAGGTCTTCAGATGTGATGTTTCTTTGGCAAATAATTCACATTTATATGTGACTGTAGAGAACGACACACACGTCACAGGTAGAAGTCGTTTTAATCGGAAACACAGTGACTTCAAACAATCACGTACAGATCAACATCATTACACAATTACACACGGCTGTGTGGAAATCCCATACAAACATTCAAAAGTTATTAGGAAGTCATTAGGAATATTGAAATCTGCAGGCAACTTGTGCACGAAATGTGTAGAGCTTTTTATTCTCTGCTTTCTGCTCGGTCGTGTTGAGTGGCGTGACGACGATGGAGAAGGATGAAGGATGAATAAACGTGTCAAAAAAGTGCATTTGGTCCCGAAATATAATTTAACGAGCCAAAAAAGGAAAACAACAAACAAAAACCGTCCAGAGAGCGATCAGCGTTTGCACCCGCGTGAAGAACTTAATTTGCTTTGAGCAGCCAAACGCAAAACTCGGCTCAAGGATGGAATCCTGAAATCCTATAAAGCTCCCTGCTAATTAGCGTCACATATGCAGAGTGCGATTTCGCGATATTATTTCAGCCATAATTCATAATTCAGGCGGCATCGTAAATATCGTAAACTTCACCTGGTTTTGAAAAAAAAAAAAAAAAAAAAAAACACCACCTGACTGATGATTTGTTCGGGAGTCAAAAGAGTCGACTCCTAGTGCTGAGCAGAATCAAGTAATATGATTCATTAAACGCCAGTCTGAAAAAATAAAGTAATATTATTTTAAATAGGCTAAATATATACGGACGGCAGGCTCACATGTAGTGAACGTGATTAAGGCAGTCTCTTCTGATATCATAAACAGCTTTAAATTTATCCTATCATGATATGGAGTATTAATATCAGCATATCCCTAAACGTGTAAACTTTTATTTTAAAAAAAGGGAGGGGGTGAATGCAAGAGCGTGTGCTGATATTACACATCTATATCACTATAAATAAAGAACTTTATAATATTATGAATAGAATTATGCTCCAGAAATGTAAGCTGGCCATCTTTAACGTAAGGAGCGTCCTGAACGGCGCAGGCAGGGTGCAGGATGTCAACGTTCTGGGTGTTAGAGTATATTATTAATCAACGGCACGTGTTTGGTGTAGTGTGTAAACTCGTGATGGACTCGGACCGCGGCGGGAAGACTGTCGTCAGGGATGTCAGGTGGAAAAAAGAAAAAAAAAAGAAAGAAAAGGAATAAACATAGGAATGGTCTACTAAACACTCTGCAATCGCACACATCATCAATGCTTCGTTAACCAACAACACCAACAACAACAACAACAACAACATAGATATATATTTATAATGGACTATTATAAGGCTAGATGTCCGTCATGAAACACACACACACACACACACACACACACACACACACACACACACACACACACACACACACACACGTGCGCAGGCACATGTGTGTGTAAGAGGCTTCAGAAATGAACAGAAATGAACAGAAATGCGGATACTGGCCTCAGTGGTCTGGAGGTAACGGATACGAGTTAGCAGCGATCCTCCTCCTCCTCCTCCTCCTCATCAAACGTGAAAGTAGAACTGAAATGGCCTGACCAATCGAAAACCAAGTGCTTGAACCGTACACTCTCCTCTAGGCTTGTGCCGATAATCATACGACATAACCGTGATATTTCATTTCTTTTCTCACAATATTTCTGTACTTTTTTTTATGAAGATTAATAGTGTAGACAAAAAATCAGTCCCATAAATAAGGCAGCATGAAGACAGAATCATTTTACTGAACAAATCTGACGCAAATATGTTTTTAACGTAACGTAACGGCGACATAATTAGCTGAAAGGTTTTTAGCTAACAGATAAGTAACAAAACTCTTCCTTACCCAAAATCAGGACACACTGCCACTTCTGCCATCTACAAAAATATGAGCCAAGTTTTACCTACCTGGAATGTTATTGGTACAGCCCCGCCTTTTCCCCTAAGCCCCGCCTCCACATATTTAATGATTGTCCTGGAAAGCTTGGTGTGAATATGTATTATAATAGTAAGGTTTTGGAGTTGATATATTAATGGAGAACGTGGCGGGTGAAATAGCCTTCCATGGTTTGCTTGTTTAGAAATTTTCGCTATGCGTGATATCATAAACAGCGATAAATTGTTCATTTTTAATCGGGATCATATGTAAATGAGAACATATCGGCACACACGCGTCTGTTGTTGTCGACGACACGGGAAACACAGAGACAATACTGCAATTGGAAAATATACATGAGAGTTTCTCCAGTGAACGTGAACCTCAGTGCTCTTTCACCTCGTCACGTCTGTAGCGCCACCTGGTGACTCAACACTGACCAAACCCGGGACCAAAGACACGTCTGTGCCGTCCTGATTTTCCTTTCAACGTCTGGAGCGCTGTTTGTGCAAAAGGTTGACTTTCTCTCCCTTCATCCTTCTCTTCATCCTTCCTCGGTTTCTTCAGGAGCGAGTGTGTGGAGAGGTTCTTTATTTCTCCACTCCGTTGATGGGCTTGTTGTTTCCGGAACCTTTCCCTCTCCTCCTGGTGGCGGGAGGCGCCGAAGAGTCCGACCCTAATAATCAGATAAAGAACAATCAATCCTCTTTATGAAAAAGCATTTATTTCTGCAGCTTCAAACCACATACGTAGTAACTATTAATTACTGAGTGAATCAGTGAGTCAAATGTCGGTGAGTGAATCATTCAGTGAGTCAATTTTTCATGGAGGGAATCAGTCAGTGAGTGCATGAGTAAATTAGTCAGTCAGTCAATCAGTCAGTGACTCAGGCATTGAAGGAGTCTGTTAGTGAGTGAATCAGTAAGTGAATCAGTTGAGTGAGTGAGTTGTTCACTGATTCCCTTAGTCGGAGACTGAATGAGTGATTTCAGTCAGTGAGTGAATAAGCTGATCATGAGTCAGTAATTGAAGGAGTCACTCAGAGTTTTAGTCGCTATACAAGTCAGTGAATGAGTAAGCCAGTGAGGGAGTAGGTCAGTGACCCAGTCAGTGAATCAATTAATGATTCGGTCAGTGATTGAATCAGTCTGTAAATGTGTGCCACTCTGTGAGGTACTCAGAGTGTGAGCCAGTAAATGGGCGAGTCAGCGAGCGAGTCAGTTAATGAGTCAGTAATTTAGCAGGATATTTGTAACCACTTTGCCTGGAGTATTTCTCTCTCGTACCTTTCACACACACGTTGTCTCCGGTCTCAGGGTAAACGCTGTCCTCACACTCCGACAAACTCTACAAGATAATCCAGCACAAAACATTAACATGTCAAACAGCAGTCCTTAACGGTGGAGCATGTCTGTGGCTCTGGTTTATGTGCACGTGTGTAACGGGGCTTCGCAATTCCCAAAAATAATTCCCAAAAGTATCCCCAGTGTTAATTTTCACATTCTGATTCTACGGAAGTCTTCATCTTTTTTTAAAGATTTTTAGCAGTGGGCCACACATGAATGATGAATTTCTAAACAGGAAGTGACGCTGTGCCTTCGTGTGGAACCGTACTGACCTTCTCTCCGGGCCCGTAAGTCTCAGCATACCACACCATCCCGTACAGGCACAGGAACGTGATGAAAGCCTGCACACATGGAAGAGGTTCTGAGTTTGTGTGTTCTGTATAGATGTGAAGATCCGGGCAAATATCACCGTCCTGAAGAGACGGGAAACATGAACTTTCCTCACCACACACAGCAGCCACAGAATGACATAGAGGATCTGCGTCTTGGAGAACAGGTCCTGTCCAAATTTAATGCACACTAAAGCCTCGAGGAAAGCGATGGCTCTGAAGGAAGCACAAACAAATGAATTAATTAAAATAAACTGAATTAATGTAGAAAAGAAAAATGTAAGGAGGAATTGGGACTATGGATTTCTGTGTAGACGCAAGCCAACAGTCGATTTCATATCACGATATTCAGCGTCACAGACACTTCATCTTCATCATCATCATCATCTCCCCTGCATTCTATTAGAAATGACCTAGGTAGACAGCAGCCATCCATCCATTCAGATTATAATCCTTATTGAAAGGAACTGTTTGTAAAGCCTCCGTTAGTGAGTCAGTGAAAGAGTCAACCAGTAAGTCAGAGAGGGAATCCGTCAGTGAGTTTGTGAGAGAATTAATTTCACTTGGTCAGTGAATCAGAGAGTCAATCAACTGGTGAGTGAGTCAGTGAGTCATTTAGTCAGCCAGTGAATCAGTCAATCAGTAAGTTGGTCAGTGAATTTGGATTAGGGAATCAGTTGATAAGTCATCCAGTGAGTAAATGAGTCAGTGAGTCAATTGTTCAGCCAGTCTTTTGATCAGTGGGTCAATAGGTCACTTTGGGAGTGAGTCAGTTGGCCAGAGATTCAGCCAGTCAGTAAGTCATGTAGTCAGTCAGCCAACGTGTCAGAGAATCAGCCTGTCCGTTAATCGTTCCGTCAGAGTTGATCAGTGGGTATTCAGCTGGTCAGTGAGTCATTCAGTGAGAGAGTCAATCAGTGATTCAACTGGTCCGTCAGTCTTTCAATCAGTCAAAAGGTTGTCAGCTGGTCAGTGAGTGAGTCAGTCAGTAAGTCATGTAGTCAATCGGTCAGCCAATGTGGCAGTTGTCAGCCTGTCAGTTAATCATTCAATCAGAGAGTCAGTCAGTGAATCATTCAGTGAGTGAGTTAGTGGGTAAAACAGCTCTTGTAGGTCGGGTCACTTGGTGGTTTAGTGAATGGTTCATGGTGCCATGTCAGCAGTGAGACAGGGAAACCAGGTTTGCACCCACGCCCATGCCACAGCCTGGTTTTACATCGTTTTTTAAAACTAAATTTTGGCAAAATTGCATCCAAATACATAAAATATTTTTTCGATAGTTTCAAAATACTTCCAACGTTATAAACAACCAATGCGCTTCTCTCATTTTAGGCAATCTAAATTTTACTAAACCACCAAGAATTAGTCAGTTCAAATGACGGATCATAAAACGCGTAACCGCCTGCGAGCCTTGAGCTGTTCAGAAACATCCGGGCTCGTGTTTCACCTGGTGTTTCCATGAGCACTAAACCACGGAGGCTTCCGAAGCTGAGCGTGAACTCCATCAGTTAACATCTACACCAGCTCACAGCTACGTGCTGCACCTACCCAACCACAAGCCACGGTGTTAACTGGTAATTACTCTCTCTCTCTCTCTCTCTCTCTCTCTCTCTCTCACACACACTCACACACACACACACACACACACACACACACACACACACACACACACACGAGCACCCTCAAAACACATCACACCATGTCACTTATCCGTTTACTATCAGTCGAGGGCCAGAGGGAGAGAAAACATGAAAAGATGAAAGACACAGAAAGAAGTATTTCAGCTTGATACACACTCCGTGTGTGTGTGTGTGTGTGTGTGTGTGTGTGCGTGCGTGTATGCGTGCGTGTGTTGACGCACCCAAACACCCAGCACTGCGTCCCGACTCGTTTACACTGCGTATCTGTGAGATAGGCGTAGTATTGCCTAGGAAACACAGAAAGTATTTTCTGACAATGTTATTGAATGATACATGTATAAGTAAACAACAACAATAATAAAACAGAAGAAATTACAAGAAAGAAAAAAGAAAACTATAATCATAAAAATTGTACATAAAAATGCCTTTTCAAATTCATTAATTTATTTCTTACAGAACAAAGCTGAGTGAAATTAATAACAGTTGTATAATTCTTAATGTAATGGGGGGGAAACAACAACCCCGGTGGCATGTGTGGTGTAGTTACCGTGGAGCTCACCTCACAGTGGGGGCGGTGATGACACCGATGAAGAGGATGCGACACCAGCTCAGAGCGTGACATGCTGGGAAAACAAAGATGTGCTTCAGGAAGAAGGTGTTCAGCTCCGTCAACTGTCAATGACACAGAGGAGAGAAACACTGAAATCTCACACACACACACACACACACACACACACACACACACACACACACATCTACCCAATTATATATCCATCTGTCTTCATCCATTATTCCATTCATCTACCCGTACAACTGAAACACACTGAAATTACACTAAACTTGAGCAAAACTGAAAGAGAATCACTATCCATCCATCCACATTTAACCATTCATCTGTTCCATCTATCTATCTATCTATCCATCTATGTCTGTCCATCCATCCTTTCTTTCTTCCTTCTTCATCTATCCATCCATCCTTCTAAGTCCGTCCATCCACTTTTCTCGCTCCATCCATTCACTCACATCTGTTCAGATCTACCCATTCATCCATCCATCCATCTATTCACTCACATCTAATTATCTATACATTCATCCACATCCATCCTTCCACGTCTATCAATCCATCCATTGATCTGTCTATCCATTCATCCATTCATCTACCTCTACCTATCCATCCACAACTATCCATCCTTTCATGTCCATCCATCCATCCTTCCATCCAGCTATCCACTTCTAACCATTCTTACATTCATATCTATCCATCCACCAAAGTAATACCGTCGGTGTGGAAACTTTCTAATTAAGACAAAACTGAAAGAAGTTTTGCTTCCCATCAATTTGTTTACCAGACAATCTTAACCTCCTTCAGTGATTTTATCATCCTCATCATCCTCCTCTGCTGATAACATGATAATAATAATGTAAAGATATGACATTTTCCCCATTAGGAGAAATGACTAAACTCCTACTGTATTGGATGATTTGGCTGTTTTACATGTTACTACTTCATTTAAATTCAGCCCCAGTTCTGCGTCCATGTAAATTCTCTGATCGGATTCGTTTGCATGTGCTGAACGAGCTGCTTACATTAAGGAGTGTGTCTAGGGCTTCATTACTTTCTAATCTAATCAGTCTCTCAAGAGACAACACACACACACACACACGCAGCTGCTCTCTCTGTCCCATCGAAGCTGTGTAATTACTACTAAAGTATCCCAGAGAGGGCGAGCAAAGAGAGTGAGTGTGAGACAGCCACCGCTTTACTCCCCTGAAAGTAAGACCCAGACTGATGCACTTTTATTTTTTAAAAGTCTCGGCAGGCTTGAAATGCCTGTATTCTATTCTACACTTAACACCTAACGTTAATATTTGTGCTTTAATACAAATGCAAAAAACAGCGTTCTCATACGAGTTTCTTCTCCACTCGTAATTTCTCCGTTTCCTTCTAACAGAAGTTGTTCAAGTCAAATAAATGTCTAATCTAGCCAGGGTATCACAGCCTACGCTGAACATTCAGAGAAAAAAAAGTAGCCCAATATGCCTGATGGAAGAAACACATTTCGATCTTGTGTAATTTCTGTTTTAAAGCGACTGGTAAAATTACTGCACACTTCATTTCTCCAGTCATCGAGTGTTGCAGAATATGTGGGAATGAAGGAAGGTGTCGTTTAAAACACTCCTGAGTCTCACCTGCCAGATGATCATGAAGAGGTAAACTCCAGTTACTCTCTGGAAGGAGGATTTGGGGTCGAACCAGCGCACGTAGGTCCAACTGGCCGGGGTGAACTGCAGCGCAGCGCGCTTGATCTTCCCCGTGGTGGTGTGGATGTCCCTACACAACACAACACACATAATTAAAGTCAAGTTAATGGGTTTTTATTGCCATTCCTCTATATAACTCATATACGTTGCAACATATCCTCTAACTGGACAAGACTGGAACTGGATTTGGGAAAGCAATTTATCTTTGGAAATGAAACTGGAAATGTTTACATATAAAGTGATCTGACCTTCTTTTTCTCTTTTGACTATTATATTTACACTATTCTTTATAGTTTCACTAAAATTAAAACTTATTGGATGGGTTTCGGTGTTGGCTGATGCTCAAGGTTTTGGGACTGGCATCTGAAAATAAAAAGTAGTATGGGATCACTAAAAATAAAAAGTTGTTATTGTATCACTAAAAATAAAAAGTGGTATTGTGTTATAACCTTCGAAAGTGTTTATGAATCACGCCATTAAAACTGTCCCTGTGACGTCTCATCCATGACGTTAATGTAAAGAGCCAGGGATCTGTTCCATCGACATGAAAGATCCCGCTGAAAGGTCACGTGACCAGACATGCAAACTGTCTCACTGACCCTGAACTCTGTAAAGGCAGTGAGACACTTTGCAAGTCGACGTGAATTCAAATGTGGTGTCTGGAACGACAGCAGTGCTTAAACATCTCACTTCATTTTGGGTTACTATTAGCCTACATCCACTCAGCTATAGCTAATCGCTTTTCATAACACTGAGAAAAAATGAACAACTTTATCATTTAAACTTCACGCGCACTTGTACAGTGTTTATGTTTCAACATCGTGTTTTACAGAAGTGGTGTGTGAACGCACTTGATGCTGGCCCAGTGGTACGTGCGCATCTCCAGGAAGCGGCACACGGTCATGCCGAGCCAGATCCCGCCGCCGTTACAGAGCAGGATGTCCAGGATCACCTGATCCCACCAGCACTCTGCGAAATTGGGCAGGAGGTGCATGAAAAAAAGCTGTGGAGAAAAGAAACACACATTTCCTGTATTTTAGTACTGTTTTTAACACACATTTATAGATTTCTACTCATGAAACTGAACACCTGGGTGGGGTTTTTTAATCCAGTTTATGGTCCATTTTCAGGGTATTAGCAGGAATTAAAGTTATGCCACACACTTGTGAAAAAGCAAACAACATAAAGTAATGAAGCTTCATAAAAGCCAAGAGAGGGGGATTCCTTATGTAATGGCAGGGAGCTGCTGTGCCCTCGTACTTCTGCAACATTTTCACACAAGCAGCACAAAGGCTTTTTAGAAAAGCCTCTTTAACCCAAACAATAAAATCCACTTGGAGAAATGTAGGTCAGAGAAAAACATTACAGAAGATTTATGAAGATTATTATATACAGAAGATTATTTTGTTATGGCCTGCTACATTTAACCTGACAGATCAATGACATGTGACACAAGATTAATAATTAAAAGACAAATTTTATCGACAGATAAAGCGCTGATGAATGCTATAAAAATTAAACATGTGGTCCTTTCTTTGGTTTCATGTCAGCTTAAGTCTTTCCAATAAGAAAGTTCTCTATCTGCATAAGAGCTAAACAGAACATTTAGGATACATCACTCCACAGGACTCTAGGGGGCGCTGTACCTCAGTGAGCTCCCACGTGATGCTGATGGTCCAGCAGAGTCCGTAGCTGCGAATCAGCAGGGCCTTCATGCCCCAGCCCCAAAAATGGCTGAACGCGAAGATGTCAAAATGACTCATGATTCGCTCCCACGTGATCACATGACAATTCACCGCATACTCCTGTTCAAAAATATATTATTTTTACAAAAATACATATTTGTGAAATTACACAACAGGCCGTTAATGAATAAATGAATACACATAGGAACAAGTTTACAGTACCATGATGTCAGCCTCACGCTTGGCGTAGCGGAGGTTTGGGTCCAGCCAGTACATGAGCCCCTTCACTTGCTCCCAGTTCAGGAAGATGATGAATACCAGGAACAGGAAGTAGAGCACACTCAAACCTGTCAGCCAATCAGAAGACCAGCTTTAGTCTATCCATTAAAGGGAGTTATTTTATACCGGCATAAAATAACTACCTACAACTACATCTAGGAAATCTGAGGCTCATGTTTTAGTACAGTGTGGATAATGTATGTACACTGATATGATCAGGTGACATCTAAACATGTACTACGCCTTCCAAAAAAGGTGGCGAGCCAGCGAGGAGGGACTAATAAAGCAAGGCTGCTTACCAAACACAATTCGCCATATTGCTGGGTGTGGTCTTGTGAACGGACCTGAGCAGGAAGAAAGCAGGGATCACACTACCCAACTTTAGAAATGACTATTTAAAGCATTCACTAGATATTTCCGGAGTGGAAGTTTCTTACCGTTTGGGAAGGCAAGGACACTGATGACTGAGAAAAAGAAGATGATCACTAGAACACCTACACGCAGGTTGCTGTCTTGATTCCCGTCATCTCTGTAAACATAACGCGAGAGATTTAAACTAAATTAGCTTTGGTCAACACTATCAAGCTCAGCAGGGCTATACCTCCTATATTTTCTTAAACTTCACAATAACTTTCTACCCATGACATTTCTGACACATTAGTTAGAAAGTTAGTATGAGATTTAGGACACATCAAAACTAAAAGATATTACAGATATATAACTAACAGATATATACCTTCATTCAAAAAATGTTAATGAAAAACATAATGATGCAAGCAGTCACTGATAACTTTGCAGTGTTCCACTTCCCATAATGCAATGCGGTCATTTCATTTTCAATATAATAGCTGGAAAAGAAGGTGAAGAAGGTAAAAGTAGGAAGGATCAACTATACATACTAACATCCTAGTTTTACCTCAGCTCATTATACCTAAACTATCTCTTCGTTTGTAGCTTCATTTATAGCTAAAACTACTTGCAAGGGTTAATTACTTTATAAATCTTCCAATCTTTATTTATAGTTGTGGCAATGATATACATTAGTTAATATTAATATTTTCCCTTTATGCCTGGTTCATATGATACAAAACCTGAGACCTGCTTATACTAATTGTGCCATTAGTTTATTTACATTGTTCTTCTACTCAGAAATGATGTGATAAAATGTTTTTTTTTTTATGTTCGGCTGCTGTAAATCCTTTTTAAGGATCACACCACTATATTAGTTTAGTGTTTAACACTGTGAGTCACAATAATAGTAAAAATCCTGAACTAAATAAAAAAAAAAAAGAAAGCCGCCTGAGGTAATTCTAGTTTACAGAAGAAGCGTTTACTGACTGACTGCTAGTCACGTGACGATAAGCCCCGCCCTACTGTATACTAAACTAAAATCAGTGTGTGTACAGAGTCGGCCAAAAAATGTATACACACTTCAGGAAAAGAAAAATGTGTATAAATATTACTAAATTTATTCAGACATCACGAGATTAATTCAAGTTGCCTTTAGCCTCTACAATTACAAGAAGTGCTCACAGTGGTAGCCGTTAGCTTCCAGACATTTATGTGTAAAAGTGTGGAGACATTTTTTTTTTTTCGCTGACTCTGTGTATAATAGCATACAAGTTAGTTCGAATTTACAACAATGCGGAAGCTACAATAACGAACAGAATACCCGGATGTACACCATCGCCTAGCACGCGCTAGTCTGCGCCACAGATGCGAAAACGGTTTTCCTGTATCCTCTGTGCGCGCGTGCAGAGAACTCAAGCACGCGGTTTAAAATAATATTTTTTATATATAACAGTCACTTTTTGAAAAAAAAAAAAAACAAGAAAACGGAAGCTGATGTTGTACACTACAGCAGCCATTTTATTGACATTTAGCATCCTTCCTGTCTCGAGTCTCCACACACTCACCTCGTAAAGGCGAAGTACATGAGGCTGAGCACGGTGCAGGTCAGCAGGGTAATGGTGTGAGGTTTGTAGAAGAACTCGATGGTAATGTCCTCCACTTGCTGCTCGTTAATCATGCGGAAGTGTGTGCGGTAGCGGCCATCGTCCTTGCTCAGAGTGCGGGACGTGTACGCGGACGCCGCCATTATACTCGAGCAAAGAAACCCCCCTCCTCTCACTTTCTAGCTCGCTCTGACCAACGCGGATCTCCGGCTCGAGCCCAAATCTCTTCCAATAGGGCAGGAAGTGCACTCGATAGGATGGATGCTCCTCTCATGGCCTATGTACTTCATTTAAATAAACTGTAAAGTCACTGAAAACATGATGAATGGATCACGGCTTCAGAAAACCCTTTCAGGGACAACAAACGCGAGAGAAACACACTTGTAGAACGAGTAAATAAAATGGCAGAAGGCAGGGCTGTGTCTCAAATCGACCTCTAGGGTGTGTTTCGAGTACTTGCACACTGCGTGGTAAATTCTAGAACACCAGCTAGAAGCGCGCGAGTGCTCACCGATTTGACGTCGACGTTACGTTACGTTTCACTCAGACGTTAGCTTGTTGCTATTATGAATAAGCTGTCGAAAACTAATGTAAAATTTCCCGACTACGTACGACGATACATTTTTATTATCAAATGACACAAAAATATAGCTCACAACATGAAAGGACGAATAGTTGAATGTAGATTTCTGACTTTCTAAAAGTTAGATTCTCTTCAGAATTAGCCATTACGCTAGGTGTGACCAACCTTGAATGGGAACAGATTAGCAAAACACGCAGCTGGGTTATATTCACCGCACCATGTTAAATAAGGGGATTTATTATAAACTTAATATAAAGTAAACATGCCTCTATCATTGTTTTCACATCTTAAATAAAACATTTTCTGTTAGCTCCATTACAGTGCTTATGTTTCTCAATATGGTGGCGCCTCATGGTCGCTCAGTTAGCGCTTGATGTAAAATGTTGTTTTATTTTAAATCTAAGCTTTTTTAAGTAATATACCAACACATCTGAGGAAAATGTAGATATTCCCAAGAGTTTTATATGTTTTTTTTCTCACCTCGCTTTTACCTTCCACTAATGGCTGGTTACAGTAGTGTAGAAAAAGCAGAGATGTAACCTGTGTTCATCACAGTTTTATGTACCTGATTTTAACCCTTTGCAGGTGAATCCGGTTAAAAGTCATTAATAATTGTTTAATAGCACACAGCTTTCGATACATATTATGTAAATATTCTGTAATTACTGTAGCCTTTGACTTTTATTTAGTTAATTCTGTTTACTACTCTTTATAGCACTTTTTCCCATTATAGAAAACATTTACTTTCATTATTTTTGAAGGTATCTTTCTTTACATTTCCTTACATGTGCCTAATATGTTTATACAGCACTGTATCAAGCCAAAGTGCATTTTATTTATAAAATGCTGAAATCACGATATTGTGACATATGCATTTATATATATCTATTTGCTCTATGTATATATTAGCTCCCTCTGATGACACAGTGGAGGTGATTATAATAAAGTCCTTGAAGGTGGGAGGAAACCGGAGAACTTGGAGGAACACAGACACTGGGAGAACAAGCACAACTCCATTAATTCATCTTTAGGTAGGATCCAGTGGATCCAGTGTCAGTGAATACAAATATTATTATTATTATTAATAATAATAATAAAAATAACTTTTTCTATTTATTTATTTTTATGGTGCTGTGGATTTAAACACTGTTTAAATAAAAACAAGCATATGAATTCCATGAGAAACTCATAAACGTGTGTGATAAATGCTTTCAGTGCACTTTCAGGGATTTTTTTTGAAGCCCATCCCCAAAACTTTTCAAAACAAAGTTACACCCATGTTATAAAACCTGACAAGAATTTCAGCAGGTAGTTTGCGATCTGTGACAACCCAAGTGTTATATTCGTACAGATGAGCTTACACCTGTACAGAAAAGCCGTCACATCAAACACATCTAAATCCCTCACAGACTGCTGAGAGACAGTGTTTCTGAAATACTTTTTCCTGAATAAAGCAGATTACACAACATGTTTCTGAGAAATGTGCGCAGCGACTACGCAGCTCCAACAATAACATTTTGCGACAGCTGATTAGTTTCAGAGTATGTAGAGAGTATGTAGAGAACTGCTGTCAAATGTTTTCTTAATTTCTCTCTTTTGTTTCTGTTAAAGCAGAAACTATTTCTAACTCTAGGCCTCTTAAAAAACCCTGTTGAACTCTGCAGTAATACAACTGCAGCAACAATAACTTTCCCGTCACTGACCACAAACGAGTGCCACACACACACACACACACACACACACACACACACACACACACACACACACACACACACACACACACACAC
>JAQQZR010000019.1:197319-212589 GCA_030068235.1 Notoglanidium macrostoma
GAGGGAGGGGGAGAGGGAGAGAGGGAGAGAGAGAGGGAGAGAGGGAGAGAGAGGGAGAGAGAGGGAGAGAGAGAGGGAGAGAGGGAGAGAGAGGGAGAGAGAGGGAGAGGGAGAGGGAGAGAGAGGGAGAGAGATAGAGAGAGTGAAAGAGAGTGTGTGATTAGGGTAAAAGTAACACAGATGTGAGAAGGATATGAAGTGGACGTACCTGAGCCTTTCATGATGTAATCAATGGCTCGGTCGCTGATGGCTGCGTCGCTCGGTTTGATGTCCATGAACGGCTTGTTGCCGATTCCCATGGAGACCATCTCCTGCATCCGCAACTCTGTTGAGCAGAGGAGACGTGTGTGTGTGTGTGTGTGAGAGAGAGAGAGAGAGAGAGAGAGGGAGAGAGAGAGCACACATGAAATACCATGATAAAAATACATGGTATCTGATAGAGGGAGGTTATAGTCTATAGCATATCAGTACAGATGACACTCCGTTTCTGTCCACCAGGAGGCGCAGTGTCTGGCAGACAGAATAAAGCCACTTTCGCCAGCAGTCTGTCATCTAAAACTAAACAGAGCTACAAATCAAAGGGCTTCTAACATAAAACTCTGCTTTCTAACTTCAGGCCACGCCCCCGAGCTGAGTCTGACACCGGACCTCATGCTGAGGAGGGATGTGATTGATTTTATCTCTGTGACTTTGTCCTTGTTTATAAATAACACAATGCTAAACTGGTTAGCTACATTAGCCTCATGCTCCTCCAGTACATCACTAAAAAACACAAACCCCACACATCAAACACGTCTCAACTGATCGACTACTGTACAATCGCATGCTACATAGTGATTTAAATGAAACCCTGGACAGGCCACGCCCACAAGTGGCACGAGCGAGTTAGCTCACCTCTGTTTCTGAGCGCTTGTCTCCACAGGATCTTGCCGATGATGGCGGTCCAGGCCGCCTTGGTCTCGGCCGAGCTGGCCTGCAGGATGAACGTGTCCTGGGACTTCCTGCGCCGGAACCAGATCTCGAACCGGAGGCCGCTGTCGCCTACGTTCTCCGTCATCCCGATCTCTGCGGTCTGCGGGAAAGCGGTTCAGATGTTAAACCACTAAAGCTTTCTGGGTAAATTTAAAGCAAGATCCTTAAAGCTGGGTTTACACTGTACGATTTTCATGTACAGAAAAGAATTGCAATAATGAGTTGATATTGGCGGTGCTAGAATATATAATGACATATGTATTACGTTTTGTTCCAAGTTCTGTCAGTGTAAAACCACACAGAATAAAACAAGCCTCAGGGGTTTTCCCCCAATCCTGTATTTAAAAAATTAATAAAATCTCCATTTCATGTTGAGGATTGAAGTGAACACCGTGCTGTTGAGATGTTTGAGATGTTTCAACCCTTCACCTTATAAGATTGTTTGTAGATATAGATGTCATATCCCCCTTCAATCTTTTTGGTTTTGCTAAACAGGATGAGGTCCTCGAACAGGAAGACGTGCCGGAGGTACTTCCTGCGTCCGCACCACACTATGAACTCGTCCTGAGACCTCAGCTGGCCCTGTTCCTTCAGATTCACCTGCACGCCAAACAAAAAAAAAAATCACTTCACGTGTCCTTGAGCTCTAAAAGGCGTAACCGAATCAGACAGGTACGGATGCTGCTCACATCACATCCTCTGATGGCGTCCATGGCGAGCAGGTCGTTGCCGTGACGCAGTTGGAACTTGACCATCTCCTCGGCGGTCCTGAGGTCGGCGAGCTCCTGCTCCTGCGATTGGCTGCACTCTTTTATCAGGTCCTTCAGCAGCAGGGCGTATTTACTCATCCTCTGGATGGGCTTCAGCAGGTAAGACGCCAGGTCCATCTTGTCCTCCAGCTCCACCTGCTTATTCTGCGGGAAAGAAACACGTCAGAGATCTGAAGACTTAAAAAATTTCTTTTAACAATTTGATACACAATAAAGCAGATCAAAAACATCTTTCAGTGGAAAATAACGTGTGATGTTGAAATGTCAAAGTTCATCTTACACGTGACATGAACGTGAAAAAACAAGTCTGTTGCTTAAAGGCGAACTTGCCTACACATGACCTGTGACCTGCTAGCTTTAAAAGACAGACAGACCGCCCCCCAGATAAGATAGGTCACAGCAATAAAAAGACACGACATGTTAAATAAACAGTATAAAATTAGACTTCTTGAAACTTTCTATAACACACACTACTTAGGAGGAACCCTTTAAGAGGAACCCTCTCGGAGCATCGCTTCAGATTAGACTACATTAGAACTTCTCTCCATCTCAGTGACGGTAAATATAAACGATCCTGTTGTAACCGGATTCATTGATGTCTCCTTCGCATTCGGTGCCTCGGTCGTGTCAGAAAGTTGTTTTGTCAAATTCCAAATGGAATTTCTGAATTCCGAGACCCAGTGAGCTGCGATCGTTATCAGCCCTCATCTGACCTCAGAGCAGCTGAGGAGGACATTTTAGATTTTTCATCATGTTTAGCTCTGATGAGACTTTACGACCTTGGAGTGTGTGTGTCTGTGAGGGGGTTTTACAGCAGACACCAAATGTTTTAGTCAAAGTGTGGACACAAGAAGAGGTTACACGCACCTTTCTGTATAGATTTTCTATGTAAATACTGTAAAATAGGTTAATGCAGAAGGAACGGAGGTGGTGTTTTTGAGGATCTCCGTGACGCTGCCTTTATTCTGTACCTGAGCTGATTTACGTAACCCCTCAGACGGGCGGGTCTCACCTTGAAGAAAGCGTTGCCGTGGCTGGTGAGCAGGGCGTCGGAGCGCGGTTTGTTCTTACTGTACAGAGCGTACATTCCAAACTGGTCCTCCTGTCAATCACACACACACACACACACCCAAACACACACACATGGTTTATACTTATTGGCCTTCCTTACGCCAATGCTCCCACACATTCCTGTGACGCCACTTGGATTAAGAATATTCCAGAAGAAGAAACGGATTTGTGACGGCGGAGGTTTCGTGAAGACTCACGTGTCTCAGGAAGCAGGTGCTGACTGAGAGCGGGGAATGTGCACATTGCTCCAGATCCTTCAGGAAGTACTGGCTGTGGAAGTCACACAGCTTCTCCAGGTTTCCGAAGATGATGCTGCGCTTTCCTCGGAGGTCCTGCGGCAGGTCCGGCCTCTCCATCTCCGGGAAGTAGTGCTCCATGATGTAGGAGAGGGAACGCACGTACTCTCTCTCTGTGGAGATCATCTCGTCCATGATGTGCTGGATTTTACTGCATGGAATAAAACGAAAAAAATTACAAACCTTTCAGTTCATCCATCCATTCATTCACCTTCAGAGTATGTGTGTGTGTGTGTGTGTGTGTGTGTGTTTACCTGCTCTGTCTCTTCTTCTCGCTGTCTCCTGGTCTTCCCTGACTTATGGAGGGTGATGGGAGGCTCATGGTCCGTGCCAGCACTGGGCTCTTCACGTGTGGCCTCTGCAGCTTCTTCTCCACACACGTGTTGTTGCTGAGCTCCAGCCCTTTGATGTAGACCCCCAGGTAGCCGTGGTGTCCCGAGAGCTCGGAGCTCACCGTCTTCTTCATCATCTTCTTCAGCGGAGACCTGCGGTGCCTCGCGCCGGGCTCCGAGTGACAGGAATACGACGAGTCGAGGGTGCAGTCGCTGTCCGTGTCGTCCAGCGGCGATGGACAGAGTTTATCTCTCTCGGGAGGGAAAAGAAAAGACCTGAAAGTTGAGTCGTTTTTCGAGAACGGACCTGCCGAGTGAGGTTTCTCGTCCTCGAACTCGAAGCTGTGTTTTATCTCAGGAAGAGAACTTCTACTCTCCCCACATTGCAAATCCACACATATTGAAGGAGTTTCCCTGGGTTTTATAAGGTCAGACTTTAGAGAAGAATCAGACACGGGTTCCTCTCTCACTGCCGTTCTCTCCAGCACCTCCTCTAGATGTTTCCGGGTCTCCTGGCACTTCATCCAGATGTGGTTCCAGTGATGGAGCTGGCGGGGGCTGTCCAGCGTGGCCACCGTGTCGTTCAGAGAGCTGAAGTTCTCCACGGAGAACTTGGTGGCCTCCTTGTGGTAGTCCTGCAATGTCTGCAGAACTTCAGGAGAGACCTTCTCTTCCAAATTCAGATGCTCGAAATAGTCCTCGCAGTGCGTCATCCACTGCTCAGCCTGCGGGAGGACGGTTTGAGTCGTTCGGTTAGGTCCGATTAACGCTTAGCTGTTTATGATTAATATCTGACTTTAAATGAAAAAATGGTTTCATAGTGTTACTTTACCACATTAAACTAGAGCCATGAACAGACCAGACATTTTATTTTGACATTCGGTTTTTCCATTGTCTTCCTTTTTTCATTTTTGCCTACTAGTTACCTACTAACGCATCTGATTTAAATAATTAATTGCAAGGATTTCCATCCTGAATTCGAAATCCTGAAGGCAGGGCCAGTCATGAACCTCATTCACTGAATTATTGACCTCAAATATGACCACTGAAATCATTTGTACTCAGCGGTGGTCCAATGGTGGTGTGTGGGCGCCAAAACATTTGGCACTTAGCTACAGTGAGTAATTGTACAGGTGCGCGTAATAAAATGAGGTGTGTAGGCTGTATCTGTCCACCGGCTGTGAGTGTGTTTACCGAGTCGTAGAACTCGTAGAGGTTGATCAGGATGTCCAGCTCGGTCCCGCGTGTGTGTGCTCGCTGGAGGACGGAGCTCACGTGCTGCTTGAGCTCCAGTAACGCGGAACCGGACACTCCCCTGGGGTCCTGCGTCAACGCCGCGGCCTTCTTCTGCTGGAGCTGAGCACAGAAACGTAAAAACACATACGCTGAGGTTAAAGAGAAGATGCACACTGCCATCTCCACGAACTATGTGGCTGCATCACTGTGATGAAAACCGTATGACGGTCTCTAACCGCTGCCTCCTCGGTGAACTGCTCCAGGATCTGCCTCATTTCCTGCAGGGAGCTGAGGGTAAAACTGAGAGAGTCCAGCGGAGCCAAGTGCTTCTCTGCCTCCACACTGAACCAGCGTTTTATCTGTCCGGACACATCCAAAACACACGTTACTGATTAACACTGGGACGGGATTAACGCGGCCATCTGAGCTAACTCTGTGTCCAAGAGAGGCTCATGACAAAGTGTAAATGTTAAAACAAACAGTTTCTGATGAGGCTCGGCGACATGACAATATAATACTGATATCGTGATAAATTGTCCCAACACACTTTTCTGAGATACTTTTATAACAATTACAAGCTGCCTTTAGTTACAAATCTCATCTGTAATTCACCTGAATAAATCTCTCTTTCTCCCCGGCTGTCGTTCTCTTCTTAATCTCTCTATCTCTCTTTATCTGTCTGCACCCGTTTTATAATCCAGTTTAGCTGTACATTATTTCTCACTAGAATACCACTCACACATCGGTGACGTTACTGGACTACAGTGATGTTTATCGTGTCTGTAATCGCGCCGCCTCACCTGCTCGGCCTCCTCCTGAAAGGTGCGCAGCTCCAGAAGGTTCTCCAGCTGATGGAGGGATTTGTTGGACAGGATGACGAGTTTATGAACCTCCTCGTCCATCTGGTTGTAGAGCGTGCATGCCGCGTCCACTGCGTCCCTGCGTTAATGGACAGGAGGGAAAATTAAAATAAACGTCACCCTGATTTTAAATGAATGTGTGTGTGAGTGTATGAGGTGTAGCGTGTGTATGTGACGCGAAGTGTGTGTATGAATGTGAGTGTGGATGCAATAATAACGCAGCAGTTATGTAGTGAAACTGGGAGACTGCTGCTGACTCTGGTTGATACTGGACAGTATTTAATGGTTTAGTTTTTCAAACCGTGTGTGTGAATGAGAGTGTTACGATTGGGGGCCCAAATGTAGGGGTAAAACTGAGGCCTAAAAATTGTGGAACCAATATGCAATAAATGCATTTATGGATTGACCAGGCTGGGATACAAACCCAGGACCTCCGGCTTCTAACGAGCCCACATTATCCTGCTGAGCAATTGCTCAGGTATGAGACATGTAGTGCTTGTGGACTTGTGTATCGGTGTTTAGATATATAATCTTTACTAAAATATAAACGCACACATAGGTCAGTGACAAATTCACACACACACACACACACATATAGATCGATATACAGGGAGAAGCAACCCTCTTACATTCGCCCCGTAACTTCCTCCTCTCCTCCTCTCTTTCACTATCCTTTCCACTTTCGTTTCTCTACTCTCTTTCTTCCTTTATTTTGTTTTACCTTTTCCTTTCGTTTCCTTTCTTTTCCATTGAAATTTTTTCTCTTTTTATTTAAATATACCCACCGACAGCGTGACGTGGCACAATTTAATGTCCGCGCGCTGAGCTGTTCTTCCCACGGGCTTTTAAAGCGTGAAGCCCAGCTGCAGCGCGTTTGTGTCGATTGCGCCCACGTGAGCGTCGCCTAGCAACCAGGACCATATCAGGACCCCGGGCTGGCTGCGGCTCCGCCTGTGAGGTGGCTTGCGCCATTGTCGTGGACCGCGACGTTACAGAGAGATAGTGTGTGTATGTGTGTATGAGCATTATGAGTGAGTGTCTGTGTGTGTGCGAGCATGATATGTGTGTGTGTGTGTGTGTGTGAGCATGATGAGTGAGGGTGTGTGTTTGTGTGTGTGTGTATGGGCATGAGTGTGTGTGTGTGTGTGTGTGTGTGTGTGTATGGGCATGAGTGTGTGTGTGTGTGTGTGTATGAGCATGAGGAGTGTGTGTGTGTGTGTATGGGCATGAGTGTGTGTGTGTGTGTGTGTGTGTATGGGCATGAGTGTGTGTGTGTATGAGCATGATGTGTGTGTGTGTTTGTGTGTGTATGAACATGATGTGTGTGTGTATGAACATGATGAGTGTGTGTGTGTGTGTGTGTGTTTGTGGTACCTGTAGTTCTCGGTTTCGCTCGTCTCCTCTTTCCTGACACGTGCGAGGAACGTTCCTCCCTCCAGCCTGAGGCGGTTCAGCTGCGAATCCTCCAACACACACTTCATCAGGTTCCTCTGCTGGCTGATCGTCTCTGACACGTCCTACACACACACGCGCGTGCGGACGCGACGTGCACACACACGCGACGTGACTTGCAATCCTGATTTCTGTTAGACTTTATTTAATTTCTATGGAGTTCATTTTCCCCATAAAATATTTTTAATTTTAAACATAAAAAAATTGTTCCTTCTCTTTGAGCCTGAATGAATAAAGCTGCAGACTCGTACACTGCTCGCTGCTGGACTGTTTCTTGCCTGTACACACGTGTGTGATCGGATCAGGGACTGACCTTGACAGTGTCCAGGCTGTTGCTGCTGCTCAGGACGTCTATTGACCTCCGCAGGGACGAGACGGCGGCGCTACAGCTGCTGCAGAACTGCTCCATTTTCTACACAACAGATACATGTTTACCAGGAGTTATCTTTTCTCTGCGTGTGTGTGTGTGTGTGTGTGTGGGTGTGTGTGTGTGTGTGTACCTGTCTGAACTGGATGTAGTGGTGATGGTCATAGGGGAAAGCTCCGTCCAGGTCTCGTGTGAGCTGAGATGAGTCGATGTGCTTCAGTAGGGCTTTCAGTGAAGTTAACACTTCACACTGGGAGAAACGCACACACACACACACACACACACACACACACACACACACACACACACACACACACACACACACAGATTACCACTCTTTTCTGTCTAATCTGTAATTCATCAGAATAAACCTCTCTGTCTTTCTTGCTTTTTTCTCTCTCATTTCTCTTTTCTTTCTCTTTGTTAATCTCTTTTGTTTTTCTTTCTGTTGTCTTTGTATTTTTCCCTCTCTGTCTCTTTCTCTCTTTTAAACTCCGTAGTCATTCTATTTTTATCTCCGTTTTTCTCTATTTTTATCTCACGATCTGTCTTTCTCCCTTTTTATACTCTCTCTGATTTTATCTGTCTTTTTCTCTCTTTATCTCTCCGTCATTTCTCTTTTTATATCCTTCTTTTGTTCCTCACTCAGTGTCTTTCTCTCAGTATCCCAGGCTTGTGCTTCTCCTTTCAGCTACATGTCCAGTACCAAAGGTTCCGGCTGTACAGTTTTGGTGCGGGAAGGAATAGTATTTGTGGGCGGAGCTAGTAGCAGTGCTTGTTGCTGATTGGCCAGGAGTATCACGTCACCTGTAACCTCATACACGCTGAAAAAAACCCAGTGAATTAAGAAGAAAGCTATATTAGTTCCTTTAACTAATGTTGTTTTTGTTTTTATTTCTCAACCTGCTTGAAGTTTATTATTTTTTTAAAGAATGAGAACGAAAAAGGAACTGTAAATGCAGCCCAAACAGAAATGCTTCAAAAATCTTTTTTCCTATTTATTTGTGGTGTGACTTGAGGAAGGGTAGCAGTGCTTTAATAACATTTGTACAATGCCGTGTTCATTTAAAATTTTTATTTTAACGAACTGTCAGAAAACCTGACTTCTTCGTTGACGTCTCCTTCTGGGATCTCTCCAATCGTCTGTGTGTTTCGAGTGGAAACACACCCTGGGTAGCGTTATATAATAGCATCAAGCTACATGAATGCACATAAACATACTCACTGGAACGGAGAAATCTCTCTCGAGCTTGACGGACGCCTCTTTGTCCGAGAGCAACAAAACCGAGTAAAGTGCGTTTGGCAGAGAAGCCTGCGTGAGGGAAAACAAATCAATAACATCAGATGCTGAAAACACGATATGAGTGAATGAACTGCTATTGCAGGAGGCATTATGAAGCGTCACGGTAACGGCCTATGAGGCGTGTGTGAGTCAGTATGACGCTGATTAGACGGGATTACCGAGGGCTATGGAAAACGCACTGAGGTTTGTCAGCGCTCTAGTTTTGACAGCCGGCTGTGTGCTTGTCTGATCTCCGAGCCCCGTCTCTGCTCCGAGGACAAGCGAGTACAAGCCTGAGCTCAGACGCCCCAGGACAGGCTTCAGTGAAAATATGTGGCGAGCGGAGAAGAAGATATACACTCGGGGCTGACGGGTGTGAGCCAAAAACACAGACAACGCCCTGCCTGCCTGAAAATAGGGGCGTGGTGATGCACTGCGATAAGAACCGCAGGAATAGGTGCATCGCTTAAATTAGGCTAAGTGATAAACATTTCTAAGGTTTGTCATGGCGGTGTCTCCCATTGCTTTATCCAATAAAAAAGGCTCTCGTAAATAAGGCCAGAATGTCGTTGCACAATCTCTCGTCTATGACCTGTAATGCTGCTATATAAAAGCCCAGAGCAGGGCTTCCCCAGATAGAAACACAAAGAGTCTCAACCTCCTCTTATATTTTATCTATTCATTTAACAATTTAATATCAGAAATAGTGCTCCAGATATTCCTGTCTATTTACCTGCACTAAACAATATAGCACTGTGCCTCAAATCAGACACTCACGTACTGTTCTAAATCATTACTGAGTACTAATACTAACTGCTTTTCCTGTTACAGTTAGTGAACCTCTGTTTTGCATTTTCTAGATTAGTAAGTGTGTGTAAGGTTGGAGATTTAGCTTTCACACCAGAGATCATGACAACAATCACGACGACAGTTTCAAAGACAGACTGTCAACTTGTTCAACGTCGCTGGACATGAGATCGCTAAACATTTTATATTTTGCTGTGGAAACCTGATGGACAGGGATGCTCTGGCCCAGACTGTGCCTCAGGTGGTGTGTGTGTGTGCGTGTGTGTGTGTGTGTGTGTGTGTGTGTGTGTGTGGGTTCACCTGAAGCTGAGAGAGAGCTGAGAATAGCACAGGACTGGCCTGCTGTCTCCGTGAGTCCACCAGCACTGTCAGACCCAGATCCCTCTTCTCCTTCCTGATAACATACAAGTGAATCTTTTAGTAATCATACACACACACACTCACACACACACACACACGTTTTTACAAGCTCGCTTCAGCACAGTCACTCTGGCTCACACTGACTTCTGATCACTGTTTCTCAATCCTGTAGATTTTGCTCTTTATACTGTAGTTAACTATTACAATAACTTTATTAGCCACGTAATTTCCTTTGCGAAAAGTAAATAAACTAAGGTCATGCACCAAACGTGTCGCGGCCGATCGACTGCATATAAAAGTCGAAGTCTGTATTAGTCACCTAAAGGGCGTGAGTTCAGATCCCAAAGAAGTAGTGTTGAAAAATACCCTGACATCATCACAGGAAGCTTCATGGTGATCTAAGAGTGTGTGTGTGTGTGTGCATGTGTGTGTGTGTGGAGGTGAAGTGCTTGTCTGGGTGTGTGTGTCTCACCTGAGTGTGGAGCAGTAGTAGCTCAGTAGGCAGGTGAGCTCTCTGGAGGTGAAGCGCTCATCTGTCCACACTCTGTTCCTCATACACACCTGGAGAACAGGACGCCCACTGCGGTCTCGATTACCTGAGAGAGAGAGAGAGAGAGAGAGAGAGAGAGAGAGAGAGAGAGAGAGAGAGAGACACAAACAGAAGGAAAGAGAGAGAGTTGGAGGGACAAAGAATAAGACAAAGAGAGAGACAGAGAGATAGAGCATGAGACAAAGAGAGAGAGATGGGAAAGAGAGGAGGACAGTGACAGAGAGACAGAGAGACACAATGTGAGGTTAAAGTCAAAAAATTATCTTTTACTTTTTTCTTGTAGGTTAAATTATATTTTTTACATTTTAAAATGATGCTGTGCATTTAGTAAATACAGAATAAATAAATGAGAATTTCCCATTTTCCACAGCCGCAAACTATTATTATTACTAGTAGTAGGATTTATATAAATAGTGATTACAGTAGCATAATAATACGTTATAATATAATATAATTCACCTTACTCTGAGCCGAGCTCATAAAACTGCAATAAAACTAATAATGTAGTAATATGGAGCTCTTCAGTAATGGGAGCAAACTGACACCTCAGTGGGGAGGTAAAACGAGAGGAGGGAGCTGGACAAGTGTCTCTCTCTCTGTGTCTCTCTGTCTCTCTCTCTCTCTCTATCTCTCTCTCTGTGTCTCTCTGTCTCTCTCTCTCACTCTATCTGTCTCTCTCTCTCTCTGTCTCTCTGTATCTCTCTGTCTCGCTCTCTATCTGTCTCTCTCTCTCTCCCTCTCTCTGTCTATCTCTCTCTCTGTCTGTCTCTCTCTCTCTCTCTGACTGTCTCTGTCTCTCTCTCTGTCTCTCTGCATCACTCACCGGGCAGAGAGACGGCTCCAGAGGTGAGCAGCTCAGTGCTGAGGTGTGAGAGTAATAAGGGCAGTGCAGTTGAGCAGCTTATGGGCGGTGCTGCAGGAGGAGGAGGAGCTACATGAGACAGAGGAGGTGGGACTGAGAGGGACGCAGAGCGAGACGAGACTTTAGGAGAGTCTTCACCAGCACTGCTGCTCCTCCTGGACTCAGAGATGGAGGGAGAGCCAGGAAGACCTGTATTACACACACACACACACACACACACAGAATGCATACTATCAGCATGGTATATTTATAATGTGAAGATCAAGATGCACACACCCAGTAAAGGAGGAGGCGTGGCTTATGTGTGGCTGTCAGTCTCAGTTAAGGAGGCGTGGCCTGTGTGTGTGCCTAACAGTTTATATTCAATTAAAATTTTTAGCAAATGTAATCACAATATATAAATTTAATCGAAACTGCCTGAAATCACATCAGACTGAATAACTGCTGCTTTAACTCTAACTTACACTCTCTCATTCATCATGCATCTATAGGTGCTTTAGGACCAGAGGAACTTCCTCATAGTTCTCACTGTTGGAGGAAGAACTGTTTCTGCGTGCCCGCACTGCAGGAACTGAGGACCATCATAGTTCTTGGAATGCCACTTTGAGAGACTTTTAGTTCCTACTTCAGGGTAGATTCTCAATTAGCAGAAGAGAAACCATGAGTGATGTAAGTATCCCTGTAAACAACACGCTTAACGTGAGCGTGAAAAAAAAGAAAAAGAAAAGAAGACAGTGTTCCTCCTGGAGGTGTGAACGCAAACAGGAAAAAAGCACCATGAAGGTATGTAGCTCTCAGGGTAGCTCCCCAGTGGGTAGCTTCTCTCAATATGTGCATCACACACACACACACACTCACACACACTTAATTTTGTACATTTCCATTTTAGATTATGTACGAAGTTAAAATTCATGTTAACTCATGTTAAGTTACAGGATGTAAACACAGACAGACGTGACCTCAGTGTAGTTGAGACGTGGGGTCTCTCTCACACACACACACACGCACAAGCACACACACACACACACACACACACACACACACACACACACACACACACACACACACACACACACACAAGTATGCACAAACACAACTCCCAAATAATATAAATGTATACACACAAGCATGCTATATAGTGCCTTGTATAACCCCCCATTTTGTAGTGTTACAAGCTGGAACTGAAATGGTGAAATTGACTTAATTGGGTGCATATGCCATAAATCTATATGAAATAGCCCACAACATATGGGGTTGGTGTTGGGGAGATCAATACATTTTGCAGAATAATTTACAAATAAAATATTAATTTTGCATACATGTTTATTCAATATGCTGTGTAATCCTTAAATTAGTGCTGTTGCAACCAGTTTCCATTATAAGTAACAATTAGTAGTATGTGATTAAAGTGATCTCAATATAAAAACAGATCTTTCTGAAATCCCCACAGTTTTTTTTTTAATAGAAAACATACCTAAACAAAAATAGGAAAAAGAACAAGTTTGGGATAATGTTCTGCAAAAGTATCAGTTAGGGTTTGGTTATACAATTTTTCTGACCATGTCACAGAGCTCTATTAAATCTATTATTAAAAAAATAGAAAGAATGTGGCACAACTATGACTCTGTTTAGAAAAGTCTGTAATAATCAGTGACTGAGTAAAGAGGCCATTGGAAACTCTGTAGGAGCTGGTGAGATCCACAGCACAAAAGGTACAAGTAATACACAGGACAAACATCACCCAGAAACGCCACATGGTTGTGGTAGCATCATGTTGTGAAGATGCCTCTCATCAGCAGAAAACTGGGAAACTGGTCAGGGTTCAGGGGAAATATCAATGGAGTCCTACAGGGCAATACTAGAAGAAAACGTGTACTAGCTTGCAAGAGACTTGATACTTGGTCCAGTGTTTCCCACAGGATTTTGTGAGACTATGGTGGATGGGCCTCACTTGAACTTGAATGGGGGTGTCTGAGGGGCATGATCTCCTGGAAGATAATTTTGTATATTTTAAAGTTAAATGAATCAATCTGGTGCACTTCAGAGCAAAATTAAGAGATTAGAACTATAGAGAACTTTGTACTCTAAACCAGGGGTTTTTAACTGACCCAGGGACCACAATTCTGACTAAGAAGCAACCTGAGGGTGTGAGGAAAGGGGTTGAGGTGTGAATCTGTACGTTAAGCATATGCATGTGACATTAGGGATGCATTCCAACATTAGCAAAGCACAGGCTACCATGGATAGAGCGAATGGGCAATATTTAAATTCTGAAATTCACCTTGGCTTTTCTAAATGTTATATATTTGCATGAATTGGATTATTCATAAACAATAATTAATACATAAAAAAACCTACCACCAGTTGAAAAGCCCTGCTCTAAACCCCTGCCTTAGTAATTTAATTATATACTCAGTGGTTGTATAGGTATGAGTGGTGATGGCACAGCAAAGAGGTCACATCCAAAAAGCATGGTAAAGGACTTTAACAGTTCACAAATGGTCAAAATAAAAAAAAAGTAATAAAAAAAAAAGGCCAGAGCATACATTTCAGCCCTCAGAGAAATGAAGCAGAAACGGTTACCCATGTTCAACTGGCTTTTAAAAAAATAAAAAATACTGAATAAAAATATACAGAATAATGTAATAATTTAATTTTAACCAAAGATAGACCTTTTTCGACTGAGCCAAATTGTAGAACATAGTGGCAGGCTATGCGACATCGTATAGATCTTACAGATGCCGTAATCTTTTGATGAATAGAGGCTGAAAATAGTTGACAGAGCATCTGCATGATAAAAGAATCACATCTTAGAACTTTGAAATATTACATTAGCTATGAATAGAGCATGCAGTTGTATTTTGAGGGATGAAAATAAGCTACCGGATGTGTTAGCAGCATTGATGTCAACTTTTCTGAATCGGAAACAAGCTAAAACAAATTCAACAGCTCACTATTTTAAAGCAAGGAGATCAGACACACTGATGGTAACATTCCCTCACTTATGTTAGATTAGAGTTAATCATCAATGATAACTTGTAATTGACATTTACATTATCTGTTTGCTGTCTTACATTGATTAGGATAAGATTGTGTTTGGACAAGTGAAGAACTGCAGTAGATACCGTAAAGTTAAGTTAAACCCCATATCCAAAAAAGTTGGGACACTGTAAAATGTAAATAAAAACAGAATGCAATGATATGCAAATTATGTAAACCCATACCATTCTCTCTCTCTCTCTCTCTCTCTCTGTCTCTGTCTCTCTCTGTCTCTGTCTCTGTCTCTGTCAAGCTACACATGCTGCCTGAGATACCACGGATCCTGACCCCTTCTGTTTTCTGGACCTGCCTGATCCATCCTAATGTCTTACTTCTGGTTGGAGTTATCATCACTTGGATTCCATTTGCTCAAGCTGAGGATGGCCCCATATGAACAGCCTGAGCATACACGTAGAAACTGTAAAAATGGTGTTGAGTTGCTGTTGACACAAGCGGTTCTGCTACAATGGCTTATGACTTAAATTACCACAAACAGTCTTGCACTCAAGTCTCCAGCAATGAATCAGTTGAAAACTTCAACAAAATAGAAAACATGATAAAACTATAATGAATTTTGTGCCACACAACTGTACGTTTTTTGACCATATAACACAGTTATAGAAGGGTGTTATTTGTAATTGCACTATGCCTTGTCACCCAAATGAAGATGGGTTCCATTTTGAGGCAGGTTCCGCTCAAGGTTTCTTCCTAATGTTGTCTCGGAGAGTTTTACCTTGTCTCTCATTAGGTATATATATATACATACAGAGTTCCAAGTTTTCTGACCTAGTACAAGTGTGTCTTCTTCCGGTAGCCCACTTTTCATCAGTATGTCCTGCTCCCCCAACAACTGACCTTGTTAACCCTAGGTGAGGTCTGAGCTGGTATGGATTTGTGTTCATGTTTCTGGCTTATGTTCCAAGGTAGGCTTGTGCCAGCATTAGGGGTTTAAGCCTGGGGACCCCTACTGGAAGTTCTTCCCTTGACCAGGAATCAAACCTTGGTCACTCATAT
>JAQQZR010000019.1:243811-259400 GCA_030068235.1 Notoglanidium macrostoma
TATTATAACACTCTACACTATACTACATCATTATACTCTACTGTTATAACACATGCTATGCTATACTTTATTATAATATCCTATTCTATACTATCTCGTTACTCTTATACCTCTCTATACCATACTACACTACCATACATCATTAAACTCTACTGTTATAACACACTCTATACTATACTACATTATTATACTCTACTATTATAACACTCTACACTATACTACATCATTATACTCTACTGTTATAACACATGCTATGCTATACTTTATTATAATTTACTATTCTATACTATCTCGTTACTCTTACACCTCTCTATACCATACTACACTATCCTACATCATTATACTCTACTGTTATAACACACTACTGTTATACTATGCCACTGCAGCATGTATAGTACTTCCCTATAGTATACTATTTGATCATACTATTTTATATCATTATGTTACATTGTCTAGTCTACTATAATAAACTTTACTGTAACATACTACAGTAGACTGTTATACAATACTATTTGATACAATCCTTTGGTAAGTTCCACTAAACTATTATAAAAATGTAGTTTTATACTGTCCATATTTACACTGTACACTATAGTATTAGTCTCTATACTACACTATACTAATGTCTGCATTCTATGCTATTATACAACATACTAAAATGCTTCACTTCCTGAATTGTTATAATAAATTTAACTTATCCTCTTGTCACTCTAGTTGTACAATATCAGTATGATGCTATTATACTATTATACTATACTATAACAGAATTCTAATGACGGTGCAACTAGAATCTATGCTACTATATTACGCTATACTATATTATATTGAGTTTAATAGTTGTGGTATATTAGCACAGTATTGTACTGTACTATACTATGCCATCTGTATAGTTGTATTACATCAGTGTAGTACTAGTCTCTATGCTATTAAAATATATCGTATTATCACTAAACTCTACAGCAATATTATGTTAGTATAGTATTACTCTCCATGATATTGCACTATTTGACAATATTATACTTTCTCTAAAGTGGACTGTCAGTATAGCATTACTCTCTAAGCTATTACACTATACAGTACTATAATATATTGTCTGAATAATTGTACAATATCAGAATAGTATTAGTGTCTGCTATTACACTATGCAGTGACATTTCCTTTTCCGTATAGTTGTACTGTATAAGTACACTACCACTCTATATTATACTATAATATTTTAAGGTATGGCAGTGTAGTGTTACTCTGCATATTAGTATACTAGACTTTACTATAATACATTATCTCCATAGCTGTATGATATAAAGACAGCATTACTCTCTAGTCTGCTTTACTCTATTCTATTTTAATATTATATTGTCTCTACAGTTGTACTGCAGTATACTATACTAGTATACTATAATATTACACTCAAATGCAACAGTTAAAGAAAGGTGTTTTATTTTTAATCAAATATATATATTACAGTAAATGCACTAATTTATCTGAATAAAGTTTTCAACTCACTAACGAGTGTTACTCTTCTGTGCTCTGCAGTAATCTTTGTATTAAGTTTTTTTTTTCTCGTGCACAGTTCTCAATAGGCCTCAGACCTGGAGACAAACGCTACCAATTTAACTTTCCCTCCTCACTTTTTATCACAGATAACAGATGAAGAAAACCCTGAATCTTACCTCAGTGGGCCGGTTTCCGCAGGTGGATCCTCCTACAGCGCACCTGCGTCCATCTTCTCCTGCATTATTCTCCGACTTCCCGTTCGGAGAGAAACAGCGATCTGTGCGTTCCTGTGGAGTTTCTCTGTGAGGGGAAACGGAGAGGGTGAATTTGCATCTCGACGACCCTCCCCGTCTCTTACCCCTTCTCCTTTCAGCGCTGCCATTGTTTGGCCCGGTTGGGGTCCTTATTCGCACAAAATCCTCAGCTCAATGCCCTGAATGGTGATGTGGGATGAGCCAGAGGAGCCAGCTGTTCACGTCCAACAACAAAATCACTGCATTCATTCCGGAGTGGGAACAGATTTGAAGGAATTTCGATGGAAAGTTTAGATAAAAGGTTTAAACAGGTCTTATATCAGAGTGTCTAATGTAAGCTTTAAAGCATGACAAGGAACCTCTGGGAAAATATGAAATTAATTTGCAGACTTTAGAAATTCAGAAACTGGATATCCAGAGTTATATAAACTCAAAACTCTAAGGTCATAATTTCTGTTTTAATCACTTTAAAAAATAAAAAGTTAACTAACCCTAGAAAATCTGTAAGTTGAAAAAACAAATATAGGAAAAGTGTTCCGAACATTTATCAGGACACAAACGCTGTACTACAGACCCAAGGCGTTTGGTTCTTATGCACAATATTTAGACAGATACGTCTGTTTCTTTGATATTTTTTTGTTGTTGTTGTTTAGCTCTAGTTTACTATAATAGACCTGTTATTTTTTTATTTTAATAATGCAAAAATCGACAAGATGGGACTATCATAAAGAAATAAAATAAATACATTTTTTTTTAAAGATTTTCAAGACAGATTCCAAGTTTTAACAGCTTTCTTGTTGCATGAGGCAGTTAAAGCTTGCATATAGCATTCTGCTCAAAAAACCAAAGAATTTAGCAAACCCAAATTATACGTTTTCTCACGTTTTCTTCTTACGTCATCTTCACTGTGGAATTATGCAGTAATAACCTGTATCCATATCCTCCAGGAAGGATTTTATATCAACCCTGTTACTAATGAGTGCCAGCCTTCTCTGCCTGCTAACTGTGAATTAAATATTGTCTTTAACCACAAGATGGCGCATTGAGGTATTTCAAACGAGAGCTAGAGCAGGGACCCTGATGACCGGGACGCCTCACGCGGGTTCAGGAAAAGGAAACCTCCACCCTGAAACACAATAAAAATGTTAATATAAACATATCTGTGATGTGTTTAGTGAGTCAGGTGCTAATTTGTTACTTGGCGCATTATTATCATTATTCCTGTGAGAAGTTAGCAGTTGTGCGTCACTCTGACGTCACAGGAGGACATTGTTATTCCTAGGGAATTTAAACATATAACAGATACCAGTCAGTTATCTTTAGTAGAGACGTTATGGCAAACTCTGGACTCCAAACCCCAGAATGCAATGCAGCTCAACAACTGCATATAGCTAATAGCTGCATATGGATAACCGTTAAAAAAAGAAGTAGAACATAACTATTGCTAAGTTATTGTTAATTATTAACGATTAGCAGGTGGATTTTTCCTTTTAACCTTTTCTTTTCCTTTCATTCTTTCCTTTCGACTTGTCGTAAATTATTTCTCTTAACGAAGAATTATTTCTCTTAAGGAGAAATCGCAACTGAATTTTTTTTTTCAAATGATAATCTATTCGACTTCAGTAAAAATAAATAAATAAAAAAGATAAATAAATCATTAAAATCATCGAGTACAATCCATTACCGACGATGCTAACGCTCACCTTTCAACGGCGCGTGCACTTGCTAAGCTCAGGTAGCAGTTAGCCAATTAGTTTTCAGTGCTAATATAAAACGAGCTAAATGTTGTATGTTTAAAGTTTACTCAGCTTGACATAAATACCTAACATTACAAACAGTGGAGACAAAATAAAATAATGGTAATAATAACCAGTTTAACAACTCTCTTACCTTCGTCTTGTTTGATGCTTTCTTTGAGGTAAAAGTTCCTTGTGAATCAGCTCTTTGAATTAGCTAAGTGAATCGGCTCTTTGAACTAGCTAAGTGAATCGTCTCTTTGAATTAGCTAAGTGAATCGGCTCTTTGAATCATCTAAGTGAATCGGCTCTTTGAGTCAGCTCTGCAACAGGGCTGTTTTTCCAAGTTAACGATGGGAGTCGATTCACAGTTCAGAAGAGCAGTTTTGATGATTTGGTGAAAAATAACGATCGAAACACGGTGCATTGTATGTGTATAAAGAAACATTACAACGGTCTGAAAACGGTTTGTGCAGGACTTTCCAAAATCAGACAATTAAAAAAAACGATCATTTAAGTGACATTTTATTTTGGGCAATTATTTTGTGCAAAAGCTATGCAGAGTCATTTCTGAACATTTAGGGGCCCTAATGCGGGGATCACACTACACAATATTTTTTTGTCTTTAAAAGAAGTGGACATCATGTCAGATTAGATAATCATAGTGCCATAAATTCTTGCCGTGTCTTGGTCAAGAGACTGACAACACTATAAGCTTGACACCGACCAATCATCGTTCCCATCCTTGCGTGTTGTCGGGTAGGAGGGATTAGAAATCTTCGATCATGACTATAGAAGGAACATCAAGGAACATGTTATAGGTCTTGTCAAACTAGGCGAGAAAAAACAAAAAAATTCTAACATGCTAGACTTTCTGTTGGGTGTTGTGTGTTGTCCCAAACGCCACATCGCTGTTCTTCAATTACGTCACATTACAAGGCCTGTTCGTCATTCCCAATATTCACATTCAGGCCTGACGCTGGAAATTTGTCGGCCACGACAAAATTGTGTCAAAATCAGGACTGAAGAAAATCTGAATTCACATAGTTTGTTTCCTGTATAAGTGACAAATTACTAGCTCCTTCATATTATTACTCAGGAATGAACAGAATAAGTACTTCATTATTTTGAATGAGGGAAAAACATTTAATAAAAAAATTTAAATAACTGAACAAGAACTACATACTTGAGAAATTCAATTTCTATAGGAGTAAATTACATAAATAAAATGAATGAATAAATCAGCAAAAATTTATATAAATATGTACTTAAAATGAAGGGAAAGTATAATAAATATACAAAAAAATATGTGAAACTAAATTAGACATTTAAATAACATACAAATAAATAAAATAAAAATATATAATTAACAAAATAATAACGATTAATTAAAAAAATTGTAATGAACCATAAACTTTCTGCTTCCTTGATTTCTTTGAAGCAAATTCGTCCAAAATATTATATGAAATAATTGAATATAAATAAATAAAGTAAGATCAATTTAAACAATGACTTAATGGTTCTTTAAGACATTTAAAAATTTAAAAAGTGTCTTTACTTCTGTACATAGGATTTTACACTTTGAGGTAACAAATTGCATTTTTTGTTGTATTAACTTCAAGAGTAAAAAAAGTGATGCTGGTGAGAAAACAAATGTTTTAAAATCGAACCGTCTTTTCATAAGCTTAGAATGAGCCCTTTATATCTACATAGGGAGCGGGTCTGCCTCTGGAGCCGTCACGATGAGCCACTACAGTAGCCTAGAACGGACAAACCTCTAGAGAGCACCAGAAGGATGACAAAGATGAAGAAAGGAAAACAAGGAAGAAGAAAGAAGAGGAAGCAGTGTTTGCTGGAGCTGGATAACAAGTTTGAGAACCCAAATTTTGAAAATGGAGAATCATACTTATAATTTAGCAAGAGAAAAAGAAAGGGTGTGAATGTAAGTACTTGGAAGTTCGCTACGGGCACCTGACGGCCACCGTACGCTCTAATACATGCTTGGAGAGAGAGGGATAAGGGAGGGGCATTCAGGGGCTGAATCACACAGAGTGGGGTTTTAAAGTGAAAAGTTTTTTATTCTAGCTCACACAGTGTCACAGTATCATCAACCCGGAAACCTGGATACAGGGGCTCGGTGAATGTTGTGTGAAATGTGTACGTGTGATAAACCCTGTCAGCAGTGATGATAAAATAGGAGAGAGTACCAGCCTCCCAGTCTAAATACATACCCATTCTTCTGGAGGGATTCGGTGGCGGAGATACCACTGTCTCCTTGTTATTGTAACCAGCATAATAACCATAATTATTAGAACAGAACAGAATCCAGGATATGTTATTCATCCCCAGTTTGCAGTCATTGCTGCGACCTTTTCTGTTGATACCTTGGTAAGTTACCCCGTTATAAACGTTATTGCCGGTCCAATCGGTTTCCCAGTAGAAGCGAGCGCCACTCAGGGACTCTCTGCACAATATCTGGGCGTAATACTCAAACCGGTCCGGATGGTCAGGGTACGGATGCTGACTTCGAGTCCTTGTCACCTTTTTGTTACCACTCAGAGTCATAGTTCTGTGCGCTGTGTTCGGGTCCAGGGTGATCTCACAGGCGTCTGCAGAAATAGCAGCTCAGAATCAGTTTTCAACAATGAGATCTGTAGCTAACCTTTGGTGTAGAACTTGAGATCTAAATAGAACTCCAAAGAGCATAGCTAACATAAAATGAACAATAAAAACAAAATAAGACAGTCTTGCAAAACCTTAATATAACAAAATATGGCCTTAGAAAATGACTTCATGTTGGGAGACTGGAACATTGTTAAACATAATTGTGTATGTTCTTACATTTCTTTAGTCCTGGTTTGATCCTACACTCACCATAGTGGTCCACACTGTACAAAGAACAAAGAAATCAGGTAAGAGCAATCCTTTGTTTGCTAAAATCCTTTTAGCACAATAAACTCACATAAGATTCCCCATGGAACCTTCAATAGGCTACAAAAAATAGGCTAGAAACATGGAACTATTTTGTCATTAAATACATCCTTAAAAGCAAAACTTTCATCTTGGTATTTAATTTTCTTGGTATGTGCCAAATGATATAAATGTATATGTAAAATAAAGGTAAAATGTAAATGTAAGTAATTTATTGCTGTTTATGATTCCTCGGCATGATTTTTGACTGCTACCAGATAAACAGGGATAAGTAAAAAAAAAAAAAATCCACAATACAAGTATCTTCCATAATTGGTTATTTTTAACTCCAACTTTGCAACTTTGCAATTTTTGTCATGTTTACAGTTTCTTAATGTCCTGTATTCAATTTAATCGTGCAACCTAATTGAGCCTGAAACCCCAACATTCATTACATTCCAGGCTTGGAAGTAGTAAAAGCTGGGCTGTAGGACAGTCTGTATCAATCTGGACCTGTCTCCGATTATTGGCATTTCTACTCAGCCTTGGACATTGGTCTCACTAAATATGGTCTTGGTCTTGACTGAGAGTTTGTAAGGATAATGTTCATGTTGTCTGTTCACATGCACAAAGTTTGACAACTAAGTTTTTCCAGAAAGCATAATTAATCAGGTATAATACACAAATAAAGCCAATTAGCTGAAATTAGTAGCGTGAAAAGAATTTAGTGTTTTCAATCTCGAACCTGATTCAGTCTGTCTTTCATTTGGACTTGAGCTTGTCTAATCCTGGACTTGAACTTGACAGTGTCTGCCTTGACCAGAGCTCTATTAAAAGTAAAGTAGCTTTTTCTTCCTTTGTTCCACTCACCACAGTTTTTCTAGGTTACAGTGTGGATTATCTCGTATGGCAGACAGCTGTCTCACTCCTGGCTCTCCTGGATGATTGTAGCTGAGGTCTAGCTCTCTGAGCTGCGAGTGAGCTGAACTTAAAGCTAAAGCTAGAGCAGAGCAGCCGTCTTCTGTAACGCAGCACCCTGAAAGACTGCAGAGGGACAACCATTACACTTCATTCACAATTAATTAATACACCAACACACAGTTCCATACATTACATGAGGTTTATTTGACCTCAGCCTGTCTAGTTCTAGAATAATGATTATGGATCTGTCAGTGATGATGATGATTCCTATAGGTGACTTAAATTATTTTTGATTTATTCACTACAGAAGAAATATAAAACTGCAACAAAAGCAGCTTTTACATGTATTTATGTAACACAAATCTACCTAGTTATCTATCTATTAAATAACTCTGCTCTCTATAGTACAATTTTCTTCTTCTTCCTTTCGGCTGTTCCCCGTTCCTGGTTGCCACAGCAGACCGTTCATCATCCGCTTATTGATTTGGCAGACGTTTTTCCACCAGATGCCGTTCCTTACACAACCCTCGAAATTCATCCAGGCTTGGGACAACACCACGACGCACTAACTGTGCCCTCCTTTTGCCTGGGACCATTCACACCTATGGGCAATTTAGAGTAGCCAGTTAACCTAATCGGAAACCAGTGTCCCCAGAGGAAACCCACGCATGCAGGAGAGAACCTGCAACCTCAACACAGAAACTTTGCTGGAAGTCAACAGTGCTAACCACTACACCACCGTACACAATAAACAGTATAAAATGTTAAAGGGCACCTTGAATTTCAGAATAATAACTACTTTGAGTTCCTTTAGAGATGTGATAAAGCCCAGAGAATTGCTTCCCTGTTACATTGTGCTGCTGTGAGCCTTTACCTTACCCCAGTTTCTGCAGTGAGCATCCAGGATGCTGAAGACCGGTGCAAAGAAGCTTCAGTCCTGAATCGTGTACATCGTTGTCTCTCAGCTCCAATTCTGTCAAATGAGTGTGGGAACTCAGGACTGAGGCCAGGTTTGAACAGGACCTCTCTGTAAGATTACACCATCGCAAACTGCAGCAGAGCAAAGAAATAAATTATAAGTAGTTTGTTTTTGTCCAAACAGTAATATCCATATTAATTCTAAACAGAGTTATCATATGATCCAAAATGTCTGAAACTTTTACAGCTAATAATAACATTTTTATTAAGACTCAAGCAAGATAGACATAATCTTTACCTGAGTTTTTCAAGGAAGCAGTTTGGGCTGATTAATCCAGCACAGAGCAGCTCCACTCCTGAATCTCCGATGTAATTGTTGCTGAGATCCAGTTCTCTGAGGAATGGATTTTCTGACTGTAGAACCAAGGCCAGAGTTTCACACGTCTCCTCTGGGATGCCAACATCAGCAAGTCTACAGTTGAACAAATAACATTATCATTTGAATAATTCTTCCATCATTTTACTGTATAATGTTACACATAGACTTAATAAATTTAATAAACTACATAGATTCCTGGTCACCAGTTGCGTTCATGAAGATCCACAGAATGTCGATTCTCAAACCAGTTTAATCATTTAATCCCACACACCTGCTACAAATAATAAATCTACTTGTTTAGTTCAATGTTCTCTGCTGAATTAGGCTTTTACTTTTCCCCAATCATCTCGCAAGTTTTGTAATTTTCCAATTTTTGGAATTATTGCATCACAAGGCAGTGTAACACAATCTGAGGAAAGCGCTATCTCTTTCCACATGAGTAACTAAATTTTATAGAAACATCACACTTCAGAAACAGTATTTACTTTACCTTATACTTTTGACTTTACAGTCTGGATTCATCAGTCCAGTAGAGAGAAGCTTTACTCCGGAATGGCCGAGGTTGTTGTAGCTCAGATCCAGTAACTCCAGTTTACAGTTTGGATGCGTCAGTCCATCACAGAGCTGTTGCACTCCGGAGTCTCCTAGCTTGTTGTAGCTGAGATCCAGCAGTCTCAAGCGTGAGCTGGGTGCCTGGAGCACAGTCTTCAAGGCTTCACATGATTCATGGCTGAGGTCACAACTGTCCAACCTATAGAGTGACAGCAACTATTTCAGTTTGTTTTTATGTATTTCTCTTAATGTTATTACCTGAACCTAGTTTATTCATTTCTTATTTATTTATTCAGCAAAATAAACTACAATGGAACCTGGAGAGAGCAGACCTCCACCAAGGACAAGACTCTATGAGATGCAAATCTGCAAACGCAACCACTTTATATGTCTGGATATATATCAGTGGAGTCATCATATTTCTACATTGGCTATGTTTTGTTTCTATTGAACTTTACTGCCATCTACTGGATTTTAAAATGTATGGCATTGTTTAGAGCAGACTTCTGCCAAGGCCAAATGCCGTATCTTGCAATGTTAGCTAAAGTGAAACTAAATTAATTGGGTCTGCTCCAAAATGTAATGGGTTCTCCATTGGCCCATGCTACACCCTGCTACCAAGTTTCATGGAAATCAGTCAGACAAAGAAACTGCACCAAAAACATAACCTCCTTAGTGGAGGAAATAAACACCGAATATAGATTACTGTAAATTCACCTGAGTTTCTCAAGTTTACAGTGCGAACTAATTAGTCCTGCAGAGAGAAGCGTCACTCCAGAGTCTTTAATGCCTTTATTGGAGCCGAGATCAAGCTCCTTCAACTGTGAGTTAGCAGAATGGAAAACTGAGGCCATTAATTCACAAGATTGCTCTGAGAAGTTTGTACCAGCCAATCTGAAAAAAAGGGTAAAAAGTTACAAAAACATATATATAGTACAACGACTAACACTCAGATTTGTCATAAAATGTCTGTTTGTATGATCTGCTGACTGTTTTCTACAGTATGTCTACTGAAAAAAAAACATTTGCATACTCTATTTACAAAACTTTAAAACATTGCATCAAGTGCCATCACTATTGCAAACATGAACAAAATGTCTTCAAACCCAAGTGTCTGCAGTTTGCAGTGTGGACTCATCAGACAATCACACAGCAGCTTCACTCCTATATGTTCCAGCTCGTTGTGACTGAGAGTCAGTTTCTCCAGTTTACTGTGTGGGTTTGAGAGACCGGTACAGAGAAGTTTCACTCCTAAATCTCCCAAACTGTTAAAGCTGAGGTCCAGGTCTACCAGGTGTGAGTTAGCAGACTGGAGAATTGAAGCCAGGGTCTCACAGGACTCATCCGTGAGGTTAACAGCAGCAAGCCTGTGGAGGGGTGTGAGATAAAATTTAAAAAGATCAACGAGATTTCAACAACAATGACATAACTTGGAAATGGTGCAAGGGTTCAATTGCTTGTTTAGGGAAGTTGGATTCAAGTGGTTTGTTTATAAACAAAGCACAAACATCAACAACACAAAAACTAGGAGTCTAAGCATGAACTATGACCACAAGTCGAGCAACAGTAACATGACCCTGATTTCAACGCTAACATGACAGGACACTGCTAGTTTTAATTATTACGTTCATTATTCTCCAGTAGCTTACCTAATATTTTTCCTACAGAAAAATTACTGGCTGAAGAACCTTTTGTGCTGATAAAAATGGCTTACGTACTGTAACTATAACAATGATCTTACCACTGCTAGCTAGTATTGGCTAACTAACTATGCTAGCTTTCTCTCAGAATTCTTCTCAGATTCAGCAGATACAAGAGAGCAAAATTGGCTGTACTATCTGGTGGGAAGTATAAATTTTATGGGAGGGGAATACTCTTACTCTCCTGTGACTCACAGTGACTCTAACCAATCAAGAACGTTGGTGAAGTCATGTATGCAGAAGAGGGTAGATCTGAGCTTGATGCAACAGTTCTAAAAAAGATTTGCCTGCATGGAGATAGCATGTTTGCTGTTGTAGATGTTGTGTCGTAGTAGGCTAGTACGTAGGAATTGGCATGAACAAATTTGGGGAGAAGAAAACCACAGCAAATGCTTGTAGCATATTTCAAAGGCTGCATCACATCTACACTACAATAGTATCATTCTACAATGTTACCCTTAAGATTATAAAGTTTCAGTGTAGACACATACCTGGCTTTTCTCGAGGTCTTGACAACTGGTAACAGTCTCCGATATCCCTCAGGAGACGTGTTACACATCTTCAAGTCAAACTCATTCATCACATCTTCTGCAGTTAGCAGCACATATGCCAAAGCTGAGCACTGGTCAGGTTTAAGCTCCGTCTCTGACTGCTTGCCTGATCTCAGGAAGCTACGAATTTCTTCCACCAACGAGTTGTAATTCAGTTCATTCAGACAGTGGAACAGGTTGATAGTCCTTTCTGCTGATGACTCCTTTTTGATCTTCTCCTTGATGTAGTCCACTGTTGTCTCCAGACTCTCCAAATACGGTTTTCGGAGCAGGCCTTTCAAAAGAGCCTGATTGGATTCAAGTGAGAGACCAAGAAGAAAACGCAGGAAAAGGTCAAAGTGTCCGTTCTCACTCTTCAACGCTCTGTCAACAGCGCTCTTGTGCAAATCGGACATCTTCGCTGCTTTGCTCTGATTTTCAGTGTCTTCTTGGAGTATGTTTATGTGGTTGTCTGTGAATATAAGTTGCACATGCACAGCTGCTAAATACTCCTGAATGCTCAGATGTACAAAGCAGAAGACCTTCTCTCGGTACAATCCAAACTCTTCTTTAAAGATTTCTGTGCATATTGCAGAGTACTCAGTTGCTTTGCTAACATCGATGCCACATTCTGTCAAATCATTTTCATAGAAAATCAGGTTTCCTTTCTCTAACTGCAGAAACGCTAGCTTGGCCAGTTTAAAGATCATTTCTTTATCAGATTCGGGCAGGTCCATGTTGTCCTGAATCACTCCATGGTATTTCTTGTTGTTCAAATGTGTCTGAATGAGAAGAAAGTGGGTGTACATCTGAGTCAGAGTTTTAGGTACTTCTGTGTTTAGGTACTTCCGTGACTTACGCAACATCTTCTCCAGAACTGTAGCAGATATCCAGCAGAAGACAGGGATATGGCACATAATGTGGAGGCTCCTTGAAGATTTTATGTGTGCAATGATTTCGTCAGCAAGGTCTCGGTCACCGAACCTCTTTCGGAAGTACTTCTCTTTCTCTGAGTCGTTAAACCCTCGGACCTCAGTAATCTGGTCAACACACTCAGGAGGGACCTGATTGGCTGCTGCTGGTCGGGAGGTTACCCAGAGGAGAGCAGAGGGAAGTAGATTCCCACGAATAAGGTTTGTTAGCAGGACATCCACGGAGATTTTCTTTGTCAGATCACAGCACATTTCATTGTTCCTGAAATTCAGGGTAAGTCGGCACTCATCCAGGCCGTCAAAGATGAACACAGTTTTCACTTCTTCACTCCTTATAGTTTTGAGTTCTTTAAGATCTGGAAAGTACTGGTGAAGAAGCTGTATCATACTGTATTTGTCATTTCCCTTCAAATTCAGGTCACGGAAAGGAAGTGGGAAGATGTAATGGATATCCTGATTCGCTTTTCCTTCTGCCCAGTCCAAGATGAATTTGTGTACAGATATAGTTTTCCCAATCCCAGCGATGCCCTTGGTTAGAACGGTCCGAATGCGTTTGTTCTGTCCTGGTAAAGGTTGAAAGATATCATTGCATTTTATCACAATCCCTTCCATTCCCTTGTTCTTGCATGCATCCTCGATCTGTCTGATCTCATGCTCTTTATTGATCGCTCCATCCCCTCCTTCTGTAATGAGAAGCTCTGTGAAAATATCATTCAGAAGAACTGGACTCCCCTGCTGGGCATTTCCTTCACGTATGCACTGGAATTTAGATCTAAGATGAGCCTGCAGTTTAGATTTCAGATGATCTTGGATGGTCTTTTGACTTTTAACTATGAAAAGAAAAGATGAACCAATCAAATAAAATTATGTATTTAGATTGCATTCCTTGGAAATGCCTCTATAAAGAGATGTTTTATCCTACCTAACTCCAACATCACCCTTAGAGCAATCTTTGGAGCTGCATCTGAGCCAAATCTCTCCAGAATTAGTTTAGATGTTTCCTGGATATCAAAAGTCACCTGAGGAGTCTCAAAGCATTCTTTGTAATTTTGGCACAGATACCACATGAACTTGTTCATGTCTACACTGGTCAGTGTTTGCTCAATTAAAGACAATGTGTCCAGCTCCAGTAGGGCCTGTAACAAAGAAAAGCAACTATATTATACCACTGGTTAGAAGGTGTTGATTAATTTTCTATAACAACAGTTATAACAGTAGTGTAAGTGCAAATCACAGGTTTGGTGTTCTGTCATGAGCCCTCCTTTGCTTTGGGCACTGTGTACTGCAATCTGCAGTGCACCTCGCGAGTGCAGTATGGCAGGATGACACTTCTGGGTTCCACAGCTCCTCAGTGTCCCAGGATCCCTCACAGCATGGTCACGGAACTCCAATTTCCGACAACCACTGCTACTTATTTATACTTGTATTTTAGTTAGATTTTTGTCTTACACTGTGTTTTTTCCCCACAGTGCTTATTATTGCTGTTATTATTGTTTATTTAGGTGTTTAGGCTTTAGTGTTTAGATTTGTGTGTTCTGCTCATGTTTAATAAAGCTCCGTGTTTGCATCTGCTCACTTCCTGTGTGTGACAGAACATAAGATTGCCAAATGGATGCACTGCAGTGATTCTGCCATATCCCTCTTCTTCACCATGCTGGAGTTTGACATGGTCGAGTTCCCACGGACGGTGTCTCTGTTTACTCCATCCCCCTACAATGGCACTGTATATTCGCTGAATGGGTTCCTGCTGCAGTGCCAGTTGTAATATGACTACCTGGTGGAACCTAAGCCCACAGGGTAGACATGGTCCCATTTCATGTTGTCTCAGCTTATTGGTCTGGCACGCAAGTGGGTGGAGCGTCTACGTTGCCAGCGACAGCCCATCTTACACAATCACACAGTTCGGTGCTTTTTGGAAGTGTGTACCCATGTGTTCCCACTTTTTTGGCATCCAGACTCAATAGAAATATTTTTTGGGGGGCTGAGACCGATAGGGACAAGCCAAAGTCCAATGGGGTGGCATCCAACACCATGCCTATGCTGGAGGTCAACATGGTGACCGTCAACACCATGCCCAGTGCCAGAGATCAGCATAGCGACTTCCTACACCATGACCGGCCGGAAGCCAACATGGTGACCGCCAACACCATGCCTGAGCCGGAGGTCAACATGGCAAGTTCCAATGCCATGCCTTAGCCGGAGGTCAACTTGGCAACCTCTGACACCATGCCAGGAGCAGGGATCAACATGGCAACCTCCAACAAAGTGCCCATGCCAGATATCCTACCAGAGGTCATCAAGGCAACCTCCAATGCCATGCTCAGATGCCATGCCCATATCTATGACTGAACCCATTCTCATATCCAAGTCCATATATATGCCCATACCTGTGCATGAATCCTTGTCTAAGCCCATGTCCTTGCCTATGATGAGTCTAAGCCCATGCCTATGCTTTAGTTCATGCTCAGCCCTGTGCCTGAGCTCTTGCCTATTCATGTGTCAGAGACTGAGATGGTGACTTCAGTGTCATGCCCATAGCAGAGACCAGTGAGACAATCTACAGTGGCATGCCCATACCCATGCAAGGGAACAACAGGGCAGACCCCAGCATTCTGCTCTTGCCCATGCCCAAGCTCAAGTCCACACCCATTCCAGAAGCTGACATGACTACCCCCAGCATCATACTTATGCCTACAACTGAGCCCACGCCCACATCCTTACCCATGCCAGAGACCGACGTGGCTGCAGTTCCCAGCACCATGCCTATGCTCATGCCTGAGAACATGCCCATGCTAAAGAAACGATATGGAGGCCCCCAGTGCTTTGCCCATGCTTATGCCCACATCTGTGCTCATGCCCACATTTGTCTTTTTTTTCTGCTGTGCTCCCAGTTGTGTTTATCCAGGTGCTTAGGCTATAGTGTTTAGTTTTATGTATTCTGTTCATGTTTAATAAAGCATCCTTTACTGCATCCACCCGGCTCCTGTGTGTTACAGTTATAAGTGACAACCTGGCTTTAAAGTTGAACACCATCATGTACAATTGAGCAAATGGATTTCTCAAGTTCACGTGCTTGTGTGTATCATGTAATTAATCATGACACACTCTTTAACCCTATAGCTCTGGAGTATAGGAATTATGTATATGATCAAAAGATACTGTCATATGAATTATTCAAGGTTGTATTTTTTGCCTTACCCTAGCTCCCTGTGTGTAGCTCTTATTGTGTCCTTGATGTTCCACAGTTGCACACTGTTTACAGA
>JAQQZR010000019.1:270262-308274 GCA_030068235.1 Notoglanidium macrostoma
GTGTGTGTGTGTGTGTGTGTGTGTGTGTGTGTGTGTGTGTGTGTGTGTGTGTGTGTGTGAGAGAGAGAGAGAGAGACCCTCACCACTGGTAAACGGAGATAGCCTGGCCGTCGACGATGAGCTTGCCGTCCTCTTGACACACTTCTCCCTTGTAGCGTCCGTGGGTGGAGTCGTACTTGAACATGTAGACCTGCAGGAGAACACATGCGTTCCAACATGACCTCAACGACCTTCACTCACACACACTAATGAACTATGAGGTCAGGAGGTCAAACCTCACCATGTACTGCAGGTCAATGAAGGGGTCGTTGATGGCCGCGACTTTAATTCCTTTCTGCAGGCAGGCCCTGAGGACCAGACGGCCGATACGGCCAAATCTGACGACACAAACACAGGACACGATCAATAACAACAATTCTTTAACATGTGACTAATTCTACACACGTAGCAGAGCGTTTGCTTACCCGTTGATTCCGACGCAAAGGTTGGACATGATTACAGATTAATGGGTTGCTGTTGCGAGATAGGACCTGCAGGTAAAAAAAAAATAAAATTAAATTCGTACATTATTTATGTTTCAAGCAAGGATCAGATCAGTGCTGAAATGACAGGAAATTCCGCACACGCAAGTAAATAAATCTTTCATTCAGCAGGCAACACGTAGCCAGTTTATACTGGGAGGAAACCAGTTCAGAGCATAAACTATTCAGTAATCAGATTATTCTGCACATGTATTACTTTAATCTGAAATCTTCTGAACTAATTTCTCAGTTTAGTTAAAAGCAATTTGTTGTAGAAACGTCTTTGAGTGATGTGACTTGATGTACAATGAAATGGCAAAATCAAACTTTCCACGTCACCGCGTTTATTCTGTCCAGACAATCAGAGTCAGTCATCCAGTAAAATTCTCCCTCTGCGTTACGATCCCGTATCGGTTTAATCACGAGGGTTAAAAAACAAGCCAATGAAATATTAAGAAAATTTTATTCATTTAATGCCTAGAAAAAACTTTATTTATTTAAAAATGATGAACTCTTTATATAGTTGTATCTCTCACCCTGCAGCACAAGCATGCCAGACCTAAACCCCTCAATCAGGTGCTCATTAACTCACTAAACGGTTATGGAGTCAAAAGGAGGATCTCGAAGCTCCATCATGCTTATTAATTATCTACTTGGACCTGAAATAAGAGTTAAATCCGTGTAACCTGGTGTGACTGTGTGCGGAGCCTCCGAGCGGTTTTTATAAGCACTCCGAGAGGGTGAGATTTGGGTCAGCGCTCGAGGCGATCTGGTGGTTCTGGCTGTCGTTAGCATGCAGCTCGGGGAACTCCGAACTTTCAGCGGCTTGGCTCAGACTCACAGCTATTGTGCGGATTTCAAAGAGAAATCACAGGCAGAGGAACACGACCGTGCTGCCCAGGGCGACGTGCAAGCAGGCTCAGCGCCCGCGGTTACAGCGCAGTAACGCGTTACACTGCGCTCATATGAAAGACTCCGTTTTCTTCCCGCTGCAACATGAACAGGAAGCAGGACAAACCTTACAGAAGCAGAGGCATGAAAACAAAACAGAAGTGAAAATGCAGTTTGTAAAGCTAGTCACACCTCAACGAGCTGAAGTCGCTCCTGAAGCAAGTTCCTGCATGCGAGATATTTATTACAGCTCGACGTCCGCGAGCAGGAAGGGTGCGAGCTGCGCAACCAGACTCTAAACTACAGAGAGCGAGAGTTTTCCCTGACGACCATATAAGGCATTATCAGGAGACGCAGGGTCTGTGGGAAGGAGCTTCATCTAGGAAACAGGAAGCATCTAACAGCAGTACAGCGCGTGTGGTGCCGCTGGAGTAAAGTAATCAGTGACGTGACCCTGATGAAGCGAAACTCATCACCTTCATTTGGATTATTTTCCAACTACGGCATGCGTCCGCGGTGTTTCGTTCCTCTTACGCCACACAACCAATTTATTTACTAAAAGAACAAATGTACATCGTCTCTGCTTACAGTTGCGTGTAACGATGCGAGGCGTCCACGAAAACAAGCAGTCACCTACGTTACAGCAGCTATAAACACTGGTCCCCCCAATTCCCCTTATGCCTCTTTAATCTCTCTCCACGTAAAACACACAGCTCGTCACGTTCCTGAGGAAGCGCAAAGCAGCGTGAACTCCTCCGTCCTGAAGAGTAACATTACAGCAGTGTTACGGCTGACACTGGAGACTCCTTCTGTACCTGGTGAACACTTTCTCCTTACAGAAAACGTCAGATCAATTACACACTTCTCTAATGTCGTTCTTCTGAACGAGCGGTCACTATAGAAACGGTAACGCACCATTTAAACGTGCGCAGCGATACAGTTCTCAGCTGCACGACTGTCAGAGCTGCCGTTATAGCACATTACATCAACGACCAGCCCAGAATTCTCCAGCGCCGTGGCAAAAGAATCAAAAAGTCCAGGTTGCGTTACACAAGTGATGCAAAAGCTTGCATCAAAATACGTGCAGCAGAAACGACCCAGTTCAGGATGTTACAACAGTCTCAGTTTAACGGAAATCCTGAGATGAACCTCGAGACTTAATGCAATCAGGGTTCATCTTTATTAAAGTTCAACACGAACACCAGAACATCCGTTTTAACATGAAACTGTGAGCACATCACGGCACTCGAACGGCACGGCACAGAAAACGTAAACAAGCACCTGATTTATGAACACGTTTCTGCCGACTCTCTCTACAGACCTGTAAAATAATACAAGTGTGTCTTTAACGCCTAGCATTAACAGTCCTGCGTGTTACAGAACACACAATATTCACGTCGACATGGAGGACACGCGTGATCACATGGTCATTATACAGGGGTCTGAAGTCAGGAAGAGGAGCAACTTGAGATTGTCGGTCCTTAAAATCCACAAAAAACAAGATCTAGCACCTGAGGAAAAGGTGTGTACATGCATGTGTCAAATACAAAATTAACAATATGAAGGCTAACTCGTTCGTTGCTGACTTTTCAGACTCCCTGTTTAAATTTGGACAAGATTTTTTTTTTTTTCTTAATCAGGATCTCATTCCAAAAAAAAAAAAAAAAAAAAAAAAAAAAAAAAAATTCCCCAATGAGAAAACAGAACTCTGACGAGGGCGATGTCCATTACATTGCAGTTTCCGTTCCGCAGCGGAGACGGTGCCCTCAGTACAGGCTGAAGTCTCCCTCGGGCTGGTCGTTTATCCATCAAGGCTTTTATCCAACTGAGCTACAAGGACACGAACACATTTTCAAATCCGCTCGATTGAAGACGAGCTCATGGTGAAGGTGCGAGTGATGAGGTTACAACTGCTGTGCAGTTCTTCCTGAAAAGACCCTGACCTGCCCGTACCTTGATTAGGTGATGTCCGACCTGCTAAAGTGCACCGTCTGACCAATTTGGAATAAATCTACGAAAGTGAGAAACGTACAGGAGACGTGCGACGGCGTCACTGCAGCAGCTTTACTCACCAGCCACCAGCCGAACTGCCCTTGCACCTGACTCGGAGTAACGGCAGACGCGGCGATAATCTCCTAATCAGATGAACCTGTGTGGGTGTGTGTGTGTGTGTGTGTGTGTGTGTGTGTGTGTGCTGCATTTATAAACTCTCAGAACTGCAACTTCAAACGCACACGGCAAAATAAAACCCCACAATTTCTAAATCCTGGCACAAACACACAAAACCCACTCCATGTGGTGCTGCTTGAGGAAAATCAACGCCAGGCAGCAGGATGAAGTGCAGTCAGCAACCACCCTGGAGATGATGGGCATGTCCTCCTGAACAACTTTATTCCCCTTACACCGCAGAAATTTTTCCTGATTCCTATTTTCAGGTTATGAAAGACCACCACATCGCTCTTTATCCGTTTATAGTTCCATTGTGTTCATGAAACAAGTTCCATTAACGCGGCCAGAAACAGTCGTTCCTGCAACAGCCTCGCTCTTCTCTTGCTTAATGTGAATAAGATGAAAGATATAGATGTTCATAAATAACCTCAAAGCCGCAGTTTTCCATCCGGCACTGGAGACTCCAGCCACTACAGAAAACATCACGCATTAATGAGCAGATCCATTTTCACTCATCGTTCAGTTTATTCATTGTACAAATCCCTAAAAATGAGCAGTTACTATAGAAATGATATTTTCTAAAGTGGGCATTAATATAAACTTATGATTCATGGCTATAATGAGGAGTAAATAACGTATAAAACGTGTCGTGGTCACATGCACGGGTGCTCTTCCTGCCTCCGCAGTGAGAGGCGACGGGTCACATGACGTCTGGCTGAGGACATGAAGAATGTCCAGCGCTGCAGTTTTCCTTCCGAGCTTTGTTCGCTTTTCCTCCTTCTGCTAAACGACAAACGCGGCACTTTGTGCTCAGCTTTGGTACAAGTTGCAGAGTGAGGCGAGATCAGGGGAGATCAGGTGAAGAGCTGTTTGGTAAATAAAACACGAGAAACAGGTTGCGCGTGACTGCGCAGATCGGCGCGGCTCTCCAGAGACGAGTGGGTGAAGTGAGCGAGCGTTCCAGCAACAGGACGGGGACGGGGACTGGACAGATCATAAACTGATGCGATTAATGGCAAATGATCACTGGTTTTATTTATTTGCACTCTTTTTTATAAAGCTGTGCATCTGTACAGAACGTCTGTGTGAATTAATTTAACAATAAGCATGGCATAAATTATAATTATTTATAATTCTTAAATCACATTTTACTGTTTGACTTCACTTCATATTTTGAAAATTTTCAGGGACAGAAATAAGCTCCGCCCCCTGAGCCAGGACAGACCCGCACCCTCTTTCTGCAAAAATTAATGTGGCTATAATCAAGATGCTGTTTGGATGGAGGAAAAGCCTGAGAAAAGGCTGGGAAAAAGGTTTCACAGCTCGAAAACTACAAATCACCGCTTTAAAGTAAACACCTCCGAGAGGCTCTCACCAGGAGGCTGTCCGAGAAACAGCTGCATCGACCCAGTTCAAGTAAAAGCCCTGCTCCAGGACAGTGCATCCGGGTCAGTTTTCTCCAGGGACACGTCCGTGTGAGCAGAGAAAGTTCATGTCCGCCTTCTTATCCTCATTTCATTTATTCGGATCAACCAGCGATACACAGAGAATAAGAGCCCTTATTTGGGAACACGTGTGTGTCGAGAGAGGGGTCTGGCAGCCATATTGAAGAGGTGCTGTGTCACGATGTGGCCATTTATTCTCCTTCATACCTACCGCAACCACCCCCTTAAAAAAAAAAACAAAAAAAAAAACCATCAAGTGCTTCCAGGAGTTGACACGTGAACACCTCATACAGGATACAGTCATTTCCAAACCCAACTTATGCGTGTGTGTGTAATGAGTTACAGATACAGAGTAGGAATAGACCGCGTCACCTCACGCCTACGGCATTACTAAACTTTCTCCTTACCAAAAAAAAAAAAAAAAAAAAAAAAAAAAAAAAAAACTGTCTGCATCTCAGTAATTTTCCACCAGAGAGCTCAGACACCAGAAGGCGAAACACACCCCCCCCTCTTATAAAAACATACTCATAAAACCAGTTATGTACACACTGAACGCCACCTAGCCTCTTTAACAGCTTTTCTCAGATGGATATTTTGAGCTGCTGAAACACAAGAGCTGCAAATGCGTCTCAGTCTCATGCTGCATTGGGGTCAATAAGCTGAAGGACACAACAGGGACACAACGCCGCAGACAGACGGACGCGCAGCCTGCTGTGTCATCCTGCAGACCACATCACATCTGCAGATCCGTTCGGACTCAATAATCGATACGCTCTGAGCCTTGGAATATTTTTACATTTATATAGAGGGTAATGCTACACCAAGGCTATAACACTTATAACAGCCTACATAAATAGTTAACGAAGTTCACGATACTCTCGAACAATTCTTTACTCCTTATCGATGGCTATCACCCATCCATGCTTACACTTTCTGATCTTCATCACAGATGTATGACAATAACATGCTTTAAAAGCAGCAACAAACAGGCCATGCTGGACAGAAAGCAAAAAAAAATCAATCATGACTTAAATTTTAAATAATTAAAAAAATGAATCGTGAATCTGAATCAACACCCCGAATCGAATCACAAGCTCAATACAGATTCGAATGGCTGGTAGCATTATAATCGGATTTAAGAACAAAAAAGACGAAAAGCAGCAAATAGGATCTTATATAGCGCCTAAACCTCAATATCAGTGATCAAAATTTATATGAAGCAGCACAACATGTTAAACTCGTAAAAAAAATTAGGTAGATTATCACGGAGAGAGGAAAGCCCCGCCCCCTCAGAGGAGTCGACTCATACCGGTGCGGTTTGAATCAGCATCAACCATACCTGACATTCTGCACGTACACCAACTGCGCCAGTTAAGGCAGGACTGAGCCAACAAACGGCACCAGATTTGATTAAAAAGTCAAATATATATGAGAGTCCAAAGTTCTAACTTGATATAATCCCGATAAACATATTTTAACCGTCGCGTAACCCTCGTTTAAGTGCAGAATTCAGACCTGAATCATGGGCTTTGTCCCAAATGACTCAAAGTGACAGCAAGTGCACTACATAGGGCGCCGAAGTGCGTACCGTTTGAAATAGGCTCCAAGTGCGCGTATGAAGGGAACGAGTATTAATTTGGGCCTCGGCTATGTAAACCATCACTTGTCTGACCTTGAGGGCGGATGCCGACCTTCATGGCGGATGAAAAAAAGCCAACACAAGTCCGAATAAATAAGAAAAACGTAGGCAAAGACGTTTATTACCTTGTCAAAGTAGAATGATTAAGAAGTCGCTAATACCATCACCATCACCACCATCATTAGCATTATGGCTGCTCGGAGATAGTGATGGAGGAATTACATTATACAGTATATTAACGATACATAACATTACTGTATACTTACTGACTGACCACCTTAATTATTATTTCTGGCAAAAAAAAAAAAAGAACAAAAACCTCCCTGCACCATGTCTGATGATGGTACAGTCTGGAAAGATGATGACGCAGCGCGTGTTCATCATTAGCAGCTCGCGACGCACGTACACAACCACGTTAGTTGTTTTTTTTTTTATGCAGATATACAAACATTTTTTCATTATTTTTGCCCAGCCCAAATTCAATAACTTATTTTAAACACAGTGCGAAAAAAAACACATACTTCCTAAATGAATGGCTCACGCCTCATTCATTCAGCTGACTTTTTGGCTAGCAAGCTAGCATTCATAAATATTTCAGGACTGCAGCTAGCATCCTTTAAGCACCGGCTCTCAGCAGCATTTGATAAAAGTCTCAGGATTATGCGCCAGTAAACAGCTTCCTTAGTGAATTATCGATTATATAACCAGCCGGCTAAGCTGCGTCCTTGTACCGAGGCCTAAAAGCAGCAGGAAGGGCACATACTCTTCCTCTTTTTCTCCTTCTCTACAAACTTAATTAAGATACCTAAAGTCTTTTCTCGTAGACGTAACCCGTGAATATTTATTGTAAAAGATAAATTAAAAGACTACGAACTCATGCGCAAAGCAGCGTGAACCTACTCACCTCCTTCTCTCTGTGATGCTGCCGCTACACTGCGCCCCTTCCGTATGACGCCCCCTTTTTATATACCGGGCACGTGCACGGCTCTAATCACCCTGGTAACCTGACGTAAGGGGGCCTTTTTAAACTTATGGGCACGAGCGGACTGTCACGGCTGCCATGGAAACGACGTTGAGGGCAAAAGAACAACGAAGAATGAGTGGAAATTCGTTAAATGTTAGCATCTGATGAAACTTATCTTGAATCTATTATAAAAAATAAAATTAGTCAAGAAATCGATATCGATGATAATCGATGATGATTACATTTGGGAGACTTAGTTTATTCTTTTAGAAGTATTTCCAAATCAAATACAGCTTATTTTAGAAACATACATTTGCAAAAACCAATAGTTTCATTGACCAAATCCCAAATCGCTTCCTACTTCCTGCATAAGTGGACTGCATAGGGCATAATCTAGTGTCTCTACGCGCCCTATAGAGTCCACCACAAGTCTTATAGGAAGCCATTTTGGATTCGCTTGTGTGGTATCACGTGACCCTGGTTGCGGATACAGGCAACGTGCGAGATGGAATGTAGCTCGTGCTACATTCCGCTGTGATGACGAGGCGCGTGCGAAGGAATGGTGCATTGTGGTCCAAAGTTAGCACGACTGGAGGGTTTAATGGCGTCTATGCTATAAATGAGAAAAAAAATGATGTATGTACCAAACTAAACAACAGCCTGAATGTGGATTAAAACCATGTACGAGGCGCCTTTGAAACATGCCCTCCTTTGGCAACATGAAAATGAACATTTTATTCAGAAAACGTTTTGAAACTCCATGAACATAAATGTTTAAATTATTACAGTAATGTATTTCAAATAATAAATTATTTAATATGCTTTGATTGTTCCAAAAAAAAAAAAAAAAATCTAAATTGGTTTGAGAACATCTTTACCCTCACTGGAGATTCTCGGACTTATGAATCTGTGCAGTTAGGAACCACCACCAGGCCCTCCTGTCATCATACTGTAATATCTGCTGGCTAACTGCTAGTCAGCTAACTCACACTTTCACAGATCAACATGGATTTTTTTATTCAGTGTCCTAGTCACGATTTGCGTCGTCATTTTCTCTGCAAGTCTGTCAAAACAGAACGCTGGTGAAAATGCATTTGCATACTGAAAAATGATTGGCTGTGTTTGTGACATCATAACATGTGCCTGGTCCCACATCTGATAACGCAAATTAACTGCCCCAAAATGGATATCAGAATACGTATGGTATGCATGTGTGTAAGGAAGCATAAAACACTTAAAACCTACACAATTGTGTTTATTATTTTATTAATAAAAGAAAGTTTTTCAGATACAGACACCATGTGAGGCTAATTCTACTCAGTTATTTTTAAATAGGACTGTATGAGCAATTATTTTAGGGAAAAATATGTTGGCAGCAGATATAAAATAAAATAAATCATTATTTGAAGAAGTCAGATGTCATTCCTCAACGCCATATAACCAGCAGTGCCGACGTCCTCTCAGTAATACAGCTCCTGATCCCACCAGCCTGTTGAAAACATTGCAGAAAGCAGAACATCAGGCTTGCTTTGATATCTAGTTATTAGTTAAATGGGAATAAATTGAAGATGACTGAAATACTCACTGCCTGGGTGTCTTCTCACGCCTAGTTTCCTTATTTCATCATAAACGAAGATCAGAATGCCGTACGGCAACGGCACAAACCACCACTGCACCCTGGAATAGATACAGAACAGTATTTATGCATCTCTGTCTATAATTCATCACATGTACATGTTTTAATGCAGAGTAAAAGAATGCAAATAATATAAATAATGCTGAGGTAAACTACCTGATAGGCATGAAGTTGAAGATATTCGGCATTCCCGGGCAGTAACACAAGAGGTTACCGAGACACAGCTGGAAGACTATTGCACTCACAAGCACCCGGTTTCTGCATGAAAATAAGTGTGATGTGTCATTCTCTGATACACTTCGGAACTGTTAGTAACCTATTGTGGTATAAGAAGAATAAAACCCTTCAGGTCATGCTGTTATAGTAAAATAATCAACTTCAGGGTGGTAACAGTAACTCAATGTGATTACCACCCTGTCACTCATTACTTTAGTGACATCTAGTGGCAAAAACATGAATAAAGGCTGAGGATTGCTGAGAGAGATTTGGGAGACTGATCTGGAATAGAATATATATAAGCTTTGCTCTGATAGTTGTGGTACCGGGCATTCAGACTTCTAGTTTAAGATTCAGTTGTGTGAGCATGCAGCAGTGATTCCAGATAAAGGTGGTACATGTGGGCCAACACTTTTTTATGTAACTCACTAACCTGAAGAAGCCCTGCTGGAAGACAGACAGTCGGCGAGTTTTCCTGATTAACACATCAGCAATCTGGCAGACCTCAATACTGACGAAGAAGACGGTGTAGCAGGTGTACTCCTGATACAGGCGCTGACTGAATGTCTGTCAAAGAAAATAAAAGTGACATGTGACATTAGATCATTTGGATTAGACAGTGCACAGCACCGAGAACATACCCCCTCGGCAGAGGTAATGAGTGCACAGTTCCTGTACAGTTAGTATAGGAAGTGTGAAGACACATGACGCAAGCCATCAAACTGCTGATCATGCTGCATCACATGGTGGTGTAACACACTCAGAGGAAAGCGCTATCAACCCTGTTCCCATACGTGAACTCTCAGATGACCACGATTGGCTAGTCTGACAGTGATTGACACCCAGAGCCCCTCCCACCCAGAGAGAATGGACAGGCCTGTGGCGTTGTTGTTGGAATTCAAACAGCCAAATCTCCTGAATAATTTATTAATCAATAGAAATACATCTTCAAAACACGTTTTTGTGACTTAAAATATCCTGTTGATCATATCTACTCTGAGTTACTTGCGATATAAGCAACTTTTATGGAATGATACATTAAAGAAACCCTGCACGCTTGGTGGATCCTACTGATGGAAGGTGTGTGTGGCGAAAGTGACTGAAACTGAAAACACATCCACATTTTTCCTTTTAAATTACAAAGAAACCATAAAAACACCCACTTCATATGAAATGATCTAAAGACAACCCTTTCTTTTCTTCTCCTGTTCCTTTTATACTTCCACCCTACACTTCTTTGCCATTATTTATATATTTAGTATCGATGTCTTTATCTATTTTAAGTCTTTTGTTTCTTCCTTATGTTTAATTTTGCTTTTAGTGTAAAGTGTAAAACACTTTGTGTATGAAATATGCCTCGTAAGCCTGATGTTAGGGAGACAAATACATTTCCGAATTGTCCAGTGAATATTTTACTGACCCATTCCTGTCCGTAGCTGTCCTGTAGGTCCTGCAGTTTGACGTCTTCCCACTGAGAGCGAAGGCCCACACAGAGCAGCGGGTACCAGCCCTCCTGAGCCATCGCCGTGAAGTAATCTGTGAATCCTGCGAAAGACTGGATCGCTCCTGAAGACAGGGAATGTAGCTCACATTCATAAAGACATACAGATCGAATTCAAAAACAATCAATCCTATTAATCGAAGCCTGCATACCGATCTGAAAGTAGGAGTAGACGGCGAGGGCTTCGTTCACCAGCCGGTCCCTGCGTGGGTTCCTGGGTTTGAGATGCATGATGTCGCTCTCGGCTTTCTCGTAGGCCAGGGACACCGAGGGAAACTGAGAGACAGCAGGCGTCAGAGTGAATCCCGCAGTATTATAACGTCACGAGTGAAACGATGACGATGCTGCATACTCACGATGTCTGTGGCGAGCTCGATGAAGAGGATGGTGATGCAGCCCAGGGGCAGAGGCACGCTGACCGTGATGTAGATGAGGTACGGTGTCAGTTCTGGAATGTTCTTCGTCAGAGTGTAGGCGATGGATTTCTTTAAGTTATCAAAGATAAGCCGACCTACGGAGCAGAACGAGTAAAAAAGAACCAAGTTCTTTAATTTCAGTAATCAAGAGTGACATAAATATGTAGTATTATACAGTACAAGGTGTAAATAATATTATATAATAATATATATTAGATATAATAATATGTATAATAATAATTTATGGTCTATGTTAGTATATAATAATATTTCTAATATACACTAAAGAAAAATCCAAGACCTTCGGACAAATATCCTTTTTTATCTGCATAAGCTGCATTTTAAAATATATATATAATATAATTGTATATTGTATTGTAGTGTAATATAATATAATATACAGTTAATATGCTTGCAAATGAGTTAAAGTAAAATAAATGACTTGATAACCAAATTAACTAATAATTAATAGCTATTTCGAGGTTTGCGAGACAAGAAGTTTTAACCCATAAAAGTTGTATTGTTATTTCTTTCTTTATTTACTTATTGCTTTGACCCACCCTGTTCGACTCCAGTTACGATAGAGGCGAAGTTATCGTCCAGCAGGATCATATCTGCAGCATTTTTAGCAGCGTCAGACCCAGCGATGCCCATCGCAATACCGATATCTGCCTTCTTCAGAGCCGGGGAATCGTTTACTCCATCTCCTGTTACTGCCACGATGGAGCCCTGACAGGGGGAGTTAGATATACCTTTACATTTGCATCAGCAGACCATATCTCATCCTTTATTACATTAATAAAGCTAAAATAATCTTCAGTTATCTTCTTTATATACTGGTATTATTTTCATATTTATGGAACTTGTTAAAAATGAACAAGTTATCTCTGGGTCCTAAAGAGAACATAGCGGTTAAAGGAACGTAAGGACGTAATTTGTTTGGGAATTCTGGGATGCGCTGACATGATCTCCAATCCCAGTGTACACTTTAAAGGTATTGTTTATGGCTCTGAAAGTTATTTCCAGTCATAAAACAAAACCCAGAGACCTGAAACCAAGTCGACATTTCGATATTTCAATATTTTCCAGGTTGTTCATGCTACTGTACATTTAAAGATTCAGCACAGAAATTCAACATCAAAATCAATTGTTATAAAAAAGGTCAAAAAGCGATACATAATTGTGATATCTCAGAAGCGAGACATTATTTACTGTAGCATGATATCGGTATCACTGTATATCGTCATGTTTACGCAGCACCACACCCTATGCAGTGGCCAGTAGGATGCCGTGTAGGATTTACGCTGATGGATGGATGTGTAGATACACCCTCTTTTCCTGACTGGTTGGATGAAGGTGCTGAAATGTGAGAAATTTCATCAAACGCTAGAAAAGACGAGTTTTGAGTTTGAGTCTAATCCTAACCCTGTTTGTTTTTTTCCCCACTTTTTGCATTCAGTTAATGATATCAGTACTGATTATTGATGAAAGGTGTGGAACACGGTAGCCGGCCTCACCAGACGCTGGCAGCTCTCCACGATGATGAGTTTCTGCTGAGGAGACGTGCGGGCAAACACCATCTCTGGGTGATTCCTCAGAGCGTCATCTAACTCCTCGCTGGTCATGTCCTTCAGCTGACCTCCGTTAATAACACAAGCACGAGCGTCTCTGTCGAACAAAGAATCAGAATGTAAACTGTAAGGATGGCTGCTAACTAGCTTTATCACCAATCTTACGCCTGTCACTCCATCGGCCACTTGCAGCACGAAGTTGCATGAAAAGTCTTCATGTGCCTCTAAATATTACTAAAACATTTTATTCCAGGTGTATTGGATTCAGGCTGTGATTTCAGAATTATTGGACAATGCAGAAAACAGAAAAAAAATACACACAAATAACTCAGACACAGGTTTTCTCCCGGAAGAAAAAAGGAGTTCTGGCATTCATTAATGAAGTGGATTCACTGTATATAAAGTGTGGGTGCCAGTACTTTTCAGACTATGGTCCTTCCAAAGGAAACTCTCAAAATAAAACTACACAGCATCTGTACAGCTTTTAATATCATTCATTGCCTGTCTTGTTCATGTTATAGAATCGCTGATCATTTTAACAGAGGGTGCCAATAATTTTGGACCTGACTCTAAACAGCTGTAACTTGTAAAGAAGAAAATCCTGTAATGTTTTACACTTTACTATTGAACCGTATTAGGCGTGGTGCGCTGCTTTGACGACAGTGACGTGAAGACAGTGACGTGACGTCTGTGACGTGTTTATGAGCAGTTATAACTGAGAGTCGTGCTGCACCTCTTCTTAACCTGCTCCACAGGGATGCGCAGCCTGTTGGCGATGTCCTCCACCGTCTCACTGCCCTCCGATATGATGCCCACGTTCGCAGCGATCGCCCTTGCAGTGATGGGATGGTCACCGGTAACCATGACGACCTGCAAATCAAAGGATTATATTTGTTATAAATACATATTACATATAATATATTTATTATTATTATATACAGTATATAAAATAACATTATAAAAATGTTACTATTACATATTACTTTTTTATATATTGTTTAATTATATTTAAATGTTGTATATATTATTTATTTAATTTTGTAATGTATTTTATCATATATAATGAAGAAAATAAATTGTATATAATGTATAATAAAATTCAAATTTATAAAGATCAATGAAATTACACTCAAATTCTAAAAATCCACAAAGTGTATTACATGTATGTATTATATATATATATATATATATATATATATATATATATGATTAGATATTTGTCAATTTATAATATTACATCAGAAACCGAGGTTGTAGAGACTTAAAATTACAGTCCAGTGCTGGTTATTTCTCAGCTGAAGTTATATTTTTCATCTTAACTGTGATGTCATGATGCAGAGCTGGACTTACTCGGATGCCAGCCGTACGACATTTCATCACAGCGTCAGGTACAGTGGCCCGAGGAGGGTCGATCATGGAGATGAGGCCAGCGAAGCAAAGTCCAGATGTGGGGAAGTTCATTTCATCTGTGTCGAAGCCAAAGCCGCGAGGAAACTCCTTCTCATTCAGGTATAAGTGGCAGAAACCTGGAGGAGAAGAAGAAGAAGAAGAAGAAGAAGAAGAAGAAGAATGTTTGAAGGGAAATGGAATTACAAAATTAGAGAAGGATCCAAAAAACCTTTTTTTGTTTTTTTTAGTTGTTTGAGAATTCCTTCAATGGAAATAAAATACTCCGGAATGCCCTTATGGAGGTAAATCGCTTTCACCCAAAACTAAACCTGAACTTGGGAAAATGGGAAAAAAATTGCTTCTTTGTAAAAATGCACTTCTTTGTAAATTGTTAAAATAAAAAATAAAAAAATAGAGAATACAAGCTCACACACACAAACAAACGTGTGTTTCTGAATATATTTAATAACTGGTTTTATTGGAGAGCTCATATTTTCACACCAGGGCATGTATGTGAAATTTGATTATTCATGTTCTTCTTATTATTTTTGATTTTATTAATTTGATTTATATTTATATATTCATTATTGCTGATGCCTGTGTGGAAATTTCATATCAACAATCTTGAGTCATTTCCACTCATTTGGTAATAGTATAACTATGAAATGTGTTTTAAATTATGCCATATATGTTATAATTATAATTAAAAAGCTCATGCACTGTTATTCTCAGGACCCAACTGCATGAACATGATCTCTATAACATGTAAAGTTCTTACCCAGCACTCTCTCTCCCAGTCCTCCCAGGTCCATGTACGCAGTCTGGAAGGCTTCTTTCCACTGCTCGTCCAGCGGCAGCTCCTGACCCTTAATCAGGATGGTGGAGCAGCGTTCCAGGATCCTCTCCGGCGCCCCCTTCATCACTAGCAAGTAACGGAGGTCCAGAGGGTCTTCCAGCTCGTGTATTGACAGCTGGACACAACAAGGGGGAGACAATGAGACAGCGAATTGGGGAAGAGTAGACGTGCTGTATTTGAAATACTAAGAAAGAAAGGTGGAGGTTTGAGGTACAATTCCAATTGTCCTGTGTAAACAAGGAACCCAAAGGGACTCTAGAGACCGAATCAGGATCCTGATCAGTGAATCTACTTTTGATTAATTTTCTATAGCAGCAGTTCTGACAGTAGTGCAACCGTTATGCTCTCGCTGTAAAGCATTATCAGTTCTACAGCTCATTCACAGGGACTTGTACTGGCTGCTGAGGGAACGACTGTTTATAGCTGCTATAACATAAGCGAGAAGGGTTAAAAATAGTACTAATTGCCAAATTCTGTGGTATGAGAGGAATTAAACACTTGTGGGATGTGCTGTTATACAACCCGAATTCCAGAAAAGTTTAAAGTTGAATAAGATGAAACTAAAAGACTACAGTTGAATAAAATGAAACTTTTAGAAGCTAAAAGACCTTCAAATCCCAACTATTTTGAGACCTGTAGCAGGCATCAAATTTGAAATGAGCTCACTTTGTGCATAAAAGTGTAAAATCTCTCCGTTCAAACATTCGTTATGTTATCTATGTTCTGTTGGGAATAAAATATTGGCTCATGTGATTTGAAAGTCTTTTAGTTTTCATTTTATTCAAATTTAAAGAACGTCCCAACTTTTCTGGAATTCGGGTTGTAGGAAAATAATCAATTTTGTTAAAGCGTAATTGCGTAAAGGTGTTAAGCGTAATTGCGCTCAATCACACCACCTGGTCATTCATTATTTTACTATAAGAGCAGGACAAACACAGTGTTTTAATCCTTACCTCACATTCAAACACAAATGCAATACAAAACCGAGCCCCAAATGATCATAAACACATGTTGCCATGGAAACAGTGATTTATTCAACTCATTTTTATGGCTATTTTTTATTTAGGATAATATAAGACCATTTCAGGACAATGAAATAATAATTTTGGTCAAATTGTGTGTTACGGAAACTGATTTATTAATAATGTTTTAAATATTACAATATATTTTATGATGACCTGAAAGAGAACATTTTGAGTTTGGTTCATCAGTTAGACTGGGTAAAGACAGAAACAAACAAACCTTTCCCCCAGATTTGATCTTACCTGAAACTTGTTGGTGGAGTTGAACGGCAGCTCACAGACCTTTTTGAATCGTGTTCTGTAGTCTACGATGTTTCCGATGGTTAACTCGGTGAACTTTAACAGCGCTGTCTCAGAAGCATCGCCCACCACTTGTCTCTGCACAGTGTAGCAGTCAATTATATATAAAACAGAACTGTAAAACAGACAACTGTAACATGATTCATGTCTTATAATTGATATCTTGTCACTCATGTCATTAAATTACTAAACGTTATAAATATAAATTTAAATATATAAAAATAAACTTAAATATATATAAATATATATAAATAGCTGACTTAAACAGGCGCGTAACCTCATGGAGGCCTCTAATGGTCATGGTAGGGATTTCTTCGGCTACTTTTGCATTCCTTCGCAATATTTTTGCGCTAACCCTAAGCCTAAACCCTAGCCCTTATTGTGAGGTAATGCAAAAGTAGTTCTAAAAACATCCCTTAGGGGGCTCCATATAACCCAACTTTGAATACACAGAAGTTTCTCCACATAAATAACCTTTAAACTTAAGTCACTGATTCTGAATATGACCCATAATGCACAGGCTAAAGAGTCTCATTTCTTATAGCCTGGTTTTGTGGATGTGCGAACTTTATATCAAACACGTTACCCAAATTTTGCTAATTTTCTACACAATTCCTTCTCTGATTCCTCTGACGTTTCCTCACCTTGGGGATCGGCACTGTCTCCTGATTGGGTTTGAAAAACGCCCGATTGCACAGACTCGCAACTCGTCCCAGAGCCCTCCACGTCTCCGAGGACTGGTCAAAACTCTGACCTGGACAAACACAAACATAACGCAGTGAGATTTTTGGGGGGGGATTTCATATTTTCCAATGAAATTATGATGTATTGGGAGGCTGTAATGAAGTTTTTGAGATTCCTCACCTGACTGGTCTTCGGTCGTGTCAGCAGCGTGGATCATGTTGTCGAACCACAGGTGAGCCACGGTCATACGGTTCTGCGTCAGGGTTCCTGTTTTATCTGAGCAGATGACGGATGTAGAGCCCAGAGTCTCCACTGCTTCCAAATTCTTCACCACGCAGTTCTTCCTTGCCAGACGTTTGGCCGTCAGGGACAGACACACCTTCAGAAATACAGATTTTACTGTGTTGTACCCAGTTACACAGTTGTAAAGGCACATAAATATATCCAAATAATATGATTACAATATCATTAATTATTTGTGTAGATAACGCAGGGTTATTATACCTCCAGCTCTTATTTGCACTCATATATGTGTAAATATTTAAAGGTCACGTTCACATAATGGAGATTGCGTTCAGGACATTTTGACTTTGGAGTAACAAGGTGAGATAAAACAGTGTATAAGTGGACTTTATAAAGATGAAAGTGAGTTTGAGAAGGCACACGACCTCTATCTCTCCTTTCTATTGTTAATATTGCTATTATTTGGAGTTAAAATGATAAATATGGGGCATTTTAAAAAAGAATTCACAATTACATTGCTAGAAGATAAAAAAGTAAACATGGTGATGACATCGAGAAGAGGGTTAAATAATAGTTTAGTAGAAATTTTACTTCTTTACTTCTTTCAAACACAAGATACTTCAGGTTTTATAAGCAGCATTTTTATGGCTAGTAGAAAAAATTCAATCCACTCTAGCTGAGTATAGAACAGCACATGTTTTTTTTATTTATTTATATGATTAACATTTACTTAACATGTTTTTACTATCCTTTTTCAAATGTCAGAACTACAGCACTGTTTCCTGCTACAAGCAGTATAAACGGTCGCTCAGGGACCCTGGACCAGCAGGGGTGCCATGATTTTTAAAATACTGTATATTTTCCAAAGAAAATTGCTGACACTGTGTACGTATCAGGCAGTCACATCCTCTTGTTGTGTGAAAAGAATCTGCAGTGAATAGAAACTGTTATTTACAGGACTAATATCTAAAAGAACTAATAAAACTAGAGATGCATTTCCGAAAGAAAATGTGAGTGTGATTGTACAGTGAAAAAAATTGTGGCTCACAACAGATGGTTGCGTGTTGAGTTAGTGGGTCTATCTAATATCCGATTACAAAGACGTGACGGCGATCATAAAGAGTTTGTCTATCTGGGGTAGAAAACTCCAAAAAAAAATTAAAAGCAAGTGGAGAAACCCAAAACACTGGTGACAAATTAATTCTTATTCATTGGATGCACTCAATTTGTCCACTTTCTTGCTTGCGATTGTTGATGTAATTGTACTGGAAAAAAGGGCGTGGCTAATGAGCTAGCTAGCTAGTATCTAGAGTAAGAAGTGTTTGGCTAACAAATTAACATTAAGTTTTATCAGTGAAAATGTTCTCACATAATTTTTTAGTACTCACAGTGACAGTAGCTAAAAGTCCCTCAGGCACGTAAGCCACCACGATAGCCATGAAGAAGATCATGGCCTCCAAGAAGGCGTAACCGATAAACATGGCGACCACGAAGAACGTAGCACCGAAGAAGATGGCCAGGCCAGCGATGATGTCGACGAAATGCTCGATCTCGATGGCGATCGGGGTTTTCTCGTTGCCCACTCCTGAGGCGAGGCTGGCGATACGCCCGATGATGGTGCGGTCACCGGTGTTGATTATCATGCCTGTAGCTACACCTGTCCAAGCAGAGGTGACACTTCATCATCTGTTGTTGAGAATCAGTCAATAAGCTGCTTCCAGTGAGTCGCTCATCATAAATATGTGCGCATATAGACATTAGCATTTGGAAGAAATATACTATATAAGGTCACATCAGTCTTAGAAATGTGTGTGTGTGTGTTACCCTCCAAGCAGGTAGTGGAGAAGAAGGCGATATTACGGGTCTCCAGCGGACTCTCATGTGTGCACTCGGGGCTTCTGGTTTGAGGCTCCGACTCACCAGTCAGAGAGGAATTATCCACCTGAGAAAAGGACATGAGAATAAAGGAATGTTTTCTGCATCTATAAACTTCTTTGGGATCATTTCTGAACCTCAAGCAACAACAAAAAAAACTTTTATAAATGCAAGACCCCATTTTGTTCCAGTCCTGTCAGCCAAGAATCTGGGGCAACAGAGGGCACATTCTCTGCTAAACTGGACAGTTTAAGGTTGGAAAAATGTTGCCTGGTCTGATGAATCTCTATTTATTCTGCATCATGCAGATGGAAAGGTCAGAATTTGACATCGACAGTATGAATCCGTAGTGGAGGTGGTGGTGGTGGTGGTGTAATGTTGTGGGGAATTTGTTTGATTTCATTTCAAATCAACAACATGTATCTTCCCTGATCCAGACATGTGGATTATCTCAGACTCCCGAAAGACCAAGAAAGCAGTAGAAGCTAGTAGAACTGTCTGCAAAATGTCCTTTCATTTCATCCTACCCAGATGTTAGCTAGATAGAGGTTGTGTATTCAGACATTTGTCTAAACATGAGGGCAGCACTGTTTAAAGCTGCTATGATGTATGCAATAACAGGACGTAACTCGCCTCGTGGGCGTTCCAGCGTTCCACAAGATACGCTGGTCTTGATGAAAGGTTTTCAAAAGTAATGTTTGTCTTTTCTTTTCTCATGCACAAAGTTAGACAAAAATTAATTCCTTCTTCAAGAAAAGAGTCTAATCATTGGTGCAATGCACAACTAGTTTGAAATTTGACTTGGTCTTGATTCATAAAGACTCAGTCTTAACTCCATGTTGGATTTAATCTTGACAGTGGTGGTCTTGATGACGGCCCTACTTTACACAACATTAAATATAAAGAAATATAAACAGATAATAAAGCTCTAATAAAAAAATTACAAGTATTGGCAAGGTGCTGTGGTATAAGAAGCATAAAGCACTTTTCATTTCTGGCACACTGAGTGTTTTCTTCCTTCCAGTTTATTTTTTCATGTTTTACTTAAGGAAGAATTTGTAGCTGTACTTCAGCTTTTATCCAACTGAGCTGAGAAGTTTCAGGAAGGAACTTGTTCAAATGCCAGACAGTGGCTGTTTTTTTCTGACCCCAGATCCTGACCCACTGAGCCACCTTAGCTCTGTTCTCCTGCACTCTATTCCAGCGCTTTGGTGACACACCTTACAGCCCTGTGACGTGATGATACGGATGTCAGCAGGAACCCTGTCTCCTCCTTTAATCTCCACCAGGTCGCCCACCACCAGCAGGTTGGCGTTGATCTGGGACTTTTGGCCGTCTCGGATTACCACGGCTTGCTGGAGGGGAGAAAATGTACGCTTTAGCATTGTTTTTGTCACATTTTGTCCTGTTTACACACCCAGTTCATCTTATAATCACAATATCTTTGGCAAACAGGATGAGTTTTGCTATCGTACTGCTCTTTCCGAAGCAAGGTTAAGATTTTAATCAGTAAACATTGGAAAGACGTCAGGACGGAGGGATTTATGCTTTGCGGTTTCTCGGTGTTGGCTGTAAGATTGCTGTGGATATGCGGTTGTCCCACCTGTGGCACCAGATTCTTGAAACTGGCGATGATGTTGGTGCTTTTGAATTCCTGGTAGTAGCCAAAACAGCCGGTAACGACGACCACAGCGATGAGCGTGATGGCCAAATAAAGCTGCAGAGAGACAGACAGTGGAGTCCATTAGGAAATGATGAACAGGATGAACAAGAAGCCCAAAACAGAGAAAGTCAATAAGTGTCTTTGCACTAAACATACAAAGCACTTATTAACACTTAAGCACAAGTCCCTGTATCTCAGACATGCAATTATAATAATCAATGTGATGTCTGTTCATTTCGCTTTTCCTTTTTCTACCATTTGTTCACCCAACACGAGGCTTACTTTGCTCAAAGAGAGGCTTCATCTACCCAAGCATAGGCTTCTTTTGCCCAGGCAAAAGCTTTTTATAGCCCATCCCTAGAGCTGAGACTACCTTTGCCCAAATTGGAAGCCTCAAAGAAGCCCAATCAGTGGATTTTCCCTCTTTTTTTGCCCCAACCCGAGACTTTTTTGCCCAACCTGAGACTTCTTTTGCTTTGTTATTTAATTGGGCAATCAACAGACACAGAGTATTAAAATTGAAATAAAATAAATGCCAGAATGAACTTGATCAACCTCCATATCTACTCAGGTATATTACACATTATACAGATTCCTAGGAAATTATTTTTATGCCATATAGGATCTGGATTGAATTAAAATCTAAAATTCATTCTGGCGTGACAGTGGTACAGCATCAGCATCCTTGGTTTGAGCCTGTGAGCTTTAAGTCTGACCACACTGAGCCTTTAATCTGAACTTGAATTAGAAAAAAAGAATTTAAGTTGAATTTGGTATTGCGCAAACATGTAAGGTAGCAAACACATCAACTTTTACCTAATTAAGAATGTAAAACCACTTAAATGTGATTTAAAGTTAAGGTATAAAAATTGAGATGTTCATAATTCGCACATCGTCGTAGCTCCCGATGTCACCCTTGGCGCGCTCGATGCCGAAAGCGATGAAGCAGATGACGGCGGCGACCCACATCAGACACTGCAGACCTCCAGCTAGCTGCCTGGCGAACTTCACGTACTCGGGCGTCCCTTTGGGCGGCTTCAGCTCGTTGGGGCCGTCGCGCTCCAGAACCTGCTCAGCGATCCTCGAGCTCAGACCCTACCACACGGTACGACAGGTTAGACACGGTCACGTCGGCATGAAGCCCAGTGCTGTTAACATGTTATTAAACGTGTAACAACAGCAGCACCACGGGCTTTAAAACAGGAAATGACATTAATGGTCATTAAAATGGAATAAATATAAAATAAATATTTATTAATTGGGAAAAAGCAGGTAATTTATGTTGAAATTCTACATAAAAGAAGACAATTGTCAGTCCAACTTTAACACTGTGGTCATTTAAAAACATTTTATGTCCTCAAATGGAAATACAAGAATATTGGAAGAAAGAAAAAAAAAACATTTTAGACTAGATATAGGATACAATTTATTTATTCATTTTTTAAAAATTCGTCTTTCAGCTATTGGATTTCTTAGGCAATTTTTTTTGTTATTTGTGTTATGTAGTAGATGCATACACTTATAGGATGAATATTTTTTTTCTATTTATTTCTTTTTAATTATACTTTTTATTTATTTGACCTTTTCCATCTATATTTATTTAATATTCTGATCATCCTTTATCTGTTGTATTTTCTCCAAAAACAGATAGTTATCATAATTAAAAAAAATTTTTTTGATACAAGCAAGTTTGGCGGTTAGAAAGTTGCCAGATAAATTGCGTACATAAATTTACAAAATTATTTAATTTGGAGAAATCTTCTAAGCTGAATCAGTTTTTTCAAATTTTCGATTTCACTTGACGTACTTTCTCTAACAGTCACACAGCTTTTACTGTGCAACCCACAGAATATAACACACTGCATATCTGTTTGGGAAATTTTTATTGACTGTTGAATTTAAAATGAAGAAAAAGAATTCGGATCAGACCTCTCAGGGTTAAATGCCTGTTAGTTTTCTGCCAACGTTTCCTTGCGATATTTCTTCTTCTTATGTTTTTGTTCTACTTTAAAAAAGCAAAATTTGGATCGGCGAGTTTGCCGTGTCTGTGTTGAACCCTTTAGTGGAGTGAGTCTTACTTTCGTAATGCTTGTCGAGTATCTGGCCTCCAATTCCTCGATCGTGATCTCGTGGTCGTCCTGCACAAATAAATGATTACGAGAACATTGACATTCATTCAGCTCTTGCTCACTGGAGACAGGCGTGAACATTCATTGCCACTCACAATGTCCATCTCCTTCTTCATGTTGTCCAATCTCTCCTTTTTCTTAATTTTTTTCTTTTTCTTGATCTTCACGTCCACTTCCCCGTCCATTTTATCCATCTCCACAAACATCTCGTAGGAGTCCTGCGGAGAACATAAGAAATACTCATTAGTCAGAATGCCTTTACGTGTCGTCTAAATCTACGACCGAGATTTTATTCCTTAGATCTTATTCTTGAGTTTTATTTTATGTTGCTAACCATTTTACTCATGATGCTCAACTCGCTGTCCAAATCGATCGACGTCCAGACCTCAGAGCTCTTCTCGCCCGAAATCGTGAAAATATCCCAGGATCCCACAGACACCTTGTTCTAAAAAGCCCCTCGGAGGCTGCACAGGAGTGTGTTATCAGCCGAGCCAGGTTTATATACGGCTGCCTCGTGTCCTTCAGCAGGCCTACAGCATGAAGCACGCCGCGAGTCCAATGTCACCCTCCTCACATAAGTGCCTGCTGCTTTATCACTATCAGCAACTCTGATACTGAATAAATTCCCTGTTTGTTTGAGAACAAATGTGTTTGTTTTTAACTTTCAGCAAGTGTGGGTAGAAGGTCATTGTACACCGTACGACCAATCGTTTACTTCTATCTTCATGAACACAATGTGTTAGTTTTTGTTAATTTCTTGCAGTCTTTATAGAGAAGAATAAAATCCTCTGATCCTCTTTTCCTTTCTTATGTAAAGAACGTACCCACTGTGTGTTGTGCTGTTAGAGAAAAGCGATCAGTGTCAGGCTGCTGCGATGAAGCGGAGCTCCTGCTGCACACTGAAGTTGATTAGTTTTCTGAAAAAAGCACATCACGAGTTGTTTTATTCCTCTTACACCACAGCAATTCCACCAATCATTCCACTTTTGTATTTAATAACCGAAGATACATCGTACTTTTTCTCCATTTACAGCGACATTTATTGTTCTGGAATGTTTGTGAGACAAAATCCTGTTCTCACTTAGCCTATGTTACCTCCAACAAACAAACAAAAAACAAACAAACATAAACGCCGGTTTTCTGAAGATATCTAAAAAATTTGTATTTACCTTAGGTTTTACCTTTTGACACTGGAGACTCCTTCCAAAAAAAAAAAAGCTAAATAAAATCATTTCTCCTCACAAGAAAAAATACCGTATCACACGTGTTTTTTAACCAGTGAAGCGTCTGCTGTACACGTCCCTGCGAATGAGCTGTTACTATAGAAACCATAACCTATTAGAGCAAGCACATTAATATAAACTTGCAATGAAGTGGAATTACTGTGGTTACCCTGAAGTTGATTATTTTCCTGTAACAGCATGCCTTGAAATGTTTTGCATTTTTTCACACGACATCAATTCAGCAACATTTACGCAGTTTTATTAGTTAAAGGACGACACGTCATACTTTATAGTTACATTTAACGTTGCTGTTAAATGCTGTGATGCTGCCGTTATAGAAAATGAATCAACAGTTTCTGACAGAATCAGAAGTCAGAATTTAATTTCTTACCTTTTGAGTGCAATAATATGCTGTTGTGATATATACTAGATATATACGTGCTGTTATTTCAGAAACGTAAACCACCTCAGCTGCAAATAAGTTTAACGCAATCATAGTAACAGGACTAAAGTTGAGCTACAGCTTAAAATGAGTGAATAAACATTTTATTAGATTCAGTTTAATTATTAGTTTGATCAAGTTTTTAATGCATGTTTATGTAACTCAGTCTGAGGGTTAAAACACAATCACCTAGTGGCCAAGACGCAAAACTGAAGTCGGTCTGTGTGTGTGTGTGTGTGTGTGTGTGTGTGTGTGTGTGTGTGTGTTTGCTCTCATGGTGTAATGGATGCAATCTCTGTAAGATAAGAGTCATTTCCCATGTAAGTGGTCACAGCTATCGTTTGCTCATGGCATCCAGCGTGCGTAAGATTCAGTAAGGACGTACGTGAGACGTACGTGCCTCTTTAGCTAATCACTGTCATCTCACAGACCATTTCCTGACCATATTAAATTACACCACAGCGCTACTGAATTCTTGAATCTGATTAGTCAGAAGGAGTAGTGCAGCTGCAAATCATGGGTTTATATTAATATTAATGCCCTTTTTCTATGTTATCATTTCTGTAGTAACAACTCATGCATGTAAACGCTGATATGGTGAAGTTTTCTAACATAAGAAGGTGTTTATTTAACATTGATGGAAGGAGTGTCCAGTGTCAGAGCTTTGTAACAGTCAAAGGTAAACAATCAGAGTATGTACAGTGTATATGTACTTAACACAGACACGAGGGTCCCCCGAGACATGAAGCGGTCAGCCACTCCACCGTCAACAAACCTGAGTGAACAAGTAGTTAATAATTAGTGCTAATGACACAGCAAGCTCCTAACTGTGAGACATACTTTACAACTGATTTATTATTCTGTCTTACAGTCTGTGTGTATGTTTTTATGGCGTCATAATCGTAAACCAGATGGTCTACAATAAACCAGTCGGCCACCGAGCTTACCCGCAACTCAGATGTGACTCGAAATTTAAAAAAAACAACCCATAATCATGAGTAGCATGTGAGAAATGGGAGGGATGTTCCCAGCTTCAGTTTCTGGGTTTCAGCGCCAAATGTTTTGTTCATATTCATAACTTCTGGACGGCTTCATTTCCAGTCAGGAGACGGGAGAATCTCTTCGCTCTTTGAAATCATATCACTCTGTGGGAACGCGGACTGTGCGGAAGATCGTGAGAACAGGGAAGCACACGGAAAAGGCACCATGACAACCTGAATGAGCGAGACACTGAACACACAGAGGTTAATTCCACTGAGAGACGGGAATACTGACGACATCAGTTCCACGTCAGTGATTTGCGCAACTGTACCTACGGTCTTGCATAAACATTCACGCTCTTGGTTGAACTTTTCCACATTCTTCTCGGATCAAAAACTCAAAACTGTATAACATAGGAACTTTGTTTAAACTTCCTTTCATGGGTCTTGTAACTGGTTCGGTGGCTAAGACTTTTTGTTTTGATATTTAACATTTTTGATATTTAAAATGTTCCACATAGACTTTGAATAGGAACATTCTTCAAACTGCTCCGACATAATAATTGTTTGAAATAATACCTTTAAATTTACTAGACATGTTCTGGGCAATACTAAAAAGCACAATCTTCACAATCTATATTTCTCTCTGTCTCTCTCTGTCTCACAATAATCAATATGAATAGTGGAATTTTTGTGGTTTCTCCATCTGTTTAATTTAATTTCTCTCTCTTTCTTTTTCTACCTCTTGTATGTCCTTCAGGAAATGCACATCTAGTTTTAATTGCTGCCTTCTAAATCAATGCATCGATCCAAATAGCCAGAGTGTTACACTGAATAGAATTTACCCCCGTCACTGTAAAACTAAATCATTCACCATGAGAAGGCACACGATTAGTTGAACAGCGCTGACCTGCAGGAGATTAAAGTGTCATGTGATCTCAATACCTGGAAGAATTTGTTACCTGGACAAAGTGCATCATGAAGACCAAGAAGCAATCAAACAAATCCAAGACAAAGTTCAGACAAATATCAATCAGGATTTGGTTATAAAATAAAAAATCTCAAACTTCGAACAAGCATTAAATCCATTACTGAATAATGGAAGGAATTTGGATCAGCATTAACAAAAGGAAAAGATGCGTAACATAAAATCCATTCCACCAAATGTGGATGAACTCAGTGTGTGTGTGTGTGTGTGTGTGTGTGTGTGTGTGTGTGTGTGAATACTCATGCAACACCCTGTATTCTGCATTATTCAATCTAGGATTGTCAGAATTCAACTAGGTCACATAACCACTTCATTTTCAGTAAATAATGAAAAAAAGAATCTGAGCTGATGTTCTTACCATTTGTGCTACTGTGTCAAAAATATTGCGAATCAGTGCGAAAATTGATAACAGAGAATAAACTCGAAACCTAAACCTAGCCCTGATCTTAACCATAAGACTTAAAGCTTAAAGTTCAGCCTAAATCTTACCGACTGCAGCTTTAAACCTAACACCCAACCATTAAGTAGTATATCTCGATAGGTAGTGAAAATAAACAGAGCGCTGGCACGCCTTTCTGTCTGTAATGAGGCAAGCGGCCTTTAATGAGGTTTTATTTAGGAGGGTTTAATTATTAACTTATATTGCTTCTCAATATAAATCTAATTAGTTGCCTTTGTCCCTAGTAATGAATTCCAGCTCTTGTTGCACTCTCTCAACCTTCAGCATTTTCAAAACCGACAGAAAAACATGACACAAGTCCATCTCATGTTTTTATGGCCCATTTTTCTTTTTTTTTTAAATGCTGTAGAAAAAAAAAAACGTCCGGCGTTAGACATAGCTGGCAAAAAAGCTATTGTGAGTTACCCGGTGAGCTAAAAGTCAGGATCAGATAGCACACTACACAATGACCAGAGATCGGATAATAAAAGCACACACACCGTCCATGACCAGATGCAGGAACTTTGTTAACATTTCTGGTTCCAGTTTTTCTAGGCAAGACTAATTGAAAATCTAGGCATAATTTACTTTATAGCAAAGATGCTCTCGCGCCACAGGCGTACCCCGGGTTCTCGCTAGCTTTGTTTTTATGTACACTAAGTAAAAATCCCCAAAAAAACCAGACAAGCTTAGATCAACATTACGATCCAGTTAGACAAGCTTGCGCTTCTGTAATGTTCTGCAGCCGAAATTCTCCCTTTAAAAATATTGTACGTTTTCTAACTGCAGTCAAACCTAGTTTGGATAAAGTGATCATATTTCAGTGCAACTTTTTTTATTGTTTATACTGTAACACCAGTGTGCTCCCATGAGCAAGCGCATATTATAAGATTTGCATTTCTGTGGCCTTCTCCGTGAGTATCCTCATGATTGTAATGGCTAATATCAGTTGTATTAGTGTAGGATTGTTAACTACTTTTATCGGTCATTGTGCAGATTCAGCCGTGTGGACAAATATCAAATCATTGCTGTAAGAAGTGAAATTGTTCCATTCACACCGTTAACCACGGCGCATATTGCTGTGCTGTAAACCTGAGTTGCTAATATGTGTTAGCTTAGAGGCTGTGAAACTAGCATTAGCATTAGCTATGGGGCTAAATCTGCCCGAAAGATGATTATAGGTGTAAAATTTCACAACCTGTGTCAATATTTGAGAGCAGGAGAGGAAACACTTTGAGTGTTTAAAGTAAAATGTCATCACTTTCACTTCGTTTAGTGTCCTAGAAAAGTGTGCTACCGTTCGTTCTCTTTTTTAGATTGATGAAAAGTTTAAGTTCTAGCAGGATTTTTAGTGCCATTTTTAGATTCACTTCATAAACATCGTCCAAATATTTAAATATATTTGCAATTTACACCACTCAGTCTACACACCAAACTGCCAGTTTATTAGGTACGGTGATGTAATAATAACTCAAACTGCAAAAGCAGAACATAACAGACAAGTGCTGTTGTATGATTATTAATGATTTAATGATTATAGAATATCACTGTGTTATTATATACTCAAATACAGGAGTAAGATGAGAATTATTCACTATTATTTAGAAATAAAAGCAAGCAGATATTTGACCGATGCTGTACATACAAAGTTAATCAATGTGCAATATTAAAGAAAAATAATCTTGTAATCTTGAAAAGCTCTCTCGTGTTTCAGTTATTATTGTACATTTGCGACAGAGTCGTAGCCGAGACGATGGCGAGGATGATGGAGATAATGTAGGCGACGATCCCGAGCCCCAGAGCGATGCTGTTCAGGAGCCGTGACGTGTGAGAGTTTCTAATCGCCAGATCTCTGTTGCCGGTCATGTTGGCGTCTCGAGTCTGTAAGAGCGAAGAGAGAGAAATCACATGTCTGACAGGCCTTCTAAATCTCTTAGTAGATCATTTAGAGAAACAAAGGAAATAAAAGTTTGAAAGAAGCGACAATGGGAAAATGTTTAGAAATAATCTTACATTGTTTCATTTTAATCTTGTATACATTCAAGAGATTTTCACTCGCTCACATATCAATTAAATGTAAGACAAGCCTATGTGTGTGTGTGTGTGTGTGTGTGTGTGTGTGTGTGTGTGTTAAAAAAAATCAGGCTCTATAAACAAACGACAGTGTTAAGAATCCCCAGTTAGTGGGGATTTAACTGGGATTTAGCACTGTCGGATTCTGCCTTCTGATTGGACGGATTAAAAAATTCTCGACATGGTGAAGGATCTTTTTTTTTAACTTGAGAAGACATTTATGTCAGAAAAACTAGGACTTCTTTAGTAAATAAAAATGAGTGTATATAATATTTCCTAGCGAAATGAAGTGAAATCTGCACAGCTGTTCACATCAGGCCTGACTGAATTTCTCACATTACAGCATTTCTGTATAAATTTGAGTGAAACTTTATTACATCATCATCATTAATATTACCGGTGTTATTTCATGCTATGATTTTTATTTCTAGTCATACATTTCACTCACCGTGATGCGGATGAATTATTTATTTAATTACCTGCCAGTGTATTGAATCTGTTTTGTAAATCTGTGTAGCAGTTTTATTAAAACGTTGTGGTTCAGTGTGAGAGGAATCTTCAAGCTCTTACAGAAACTTTGCGTGCGGTTTGTGTTGGTAAAGATAGAGCGTTCATAATGGAAACAGAAGTTGTGGCTGCAGAAAGCTGAAAGTTTGTACACTGAGTACACCGAGATGTGGTCGGGCTGCTTCCTGACGAATGACTGATGGCTCTTTTTCGGTTCTTAAAAAACACCTGAACAAGACTGGATGGAAATTGCAGGTTAGCATCAGTAGCAGTTGGTGGTTTTTAAAACGGGAAACACAGGTGTGTGTTATTGATGCACTTTCCCATGAGCCAGAGTGCTGACACGGCTTTTATATAACGGTTCCATATACAAGAAATGATCATCCTCGAGTAACTGACACAAAATTTTTGCCCCTTTCATGAGTTGCCATGCCAACGCACAGACTAACCCACAGGAAGTGTGAAAACCGTTTCAGTCTAATAAACTTTTGCTAAAATTGGAATTTTAGTTAGTGACACAAAACGTCTCTGTGCTGCTCTGCTAAATATCAGCATGCTTGAAAAGCTTTGTTTAATTCCGTCTCTCCTCATGATGTAAGTAAGAGCATCTAAAGTTAGCAGTGTCTGCCATGTCGTGCTAGAAAGCAGCTAACTAGCTAGCTACGTTTCACTGACAGCTAGCTTGACCTGACAAGAAAACTCCAAATCAAATACAAATCGTCAAACATGACTTTACACTTTACAATGTATTTGCAGTATTTACCAGTTACAGTGATTAAATAACAAGTTATACTGTGTGTGTGAAACTGTTATGGATGAAGTTAGTGATGGATCCCTGCAGCTACAAGCGAGCTGCGAGTCTGACTGACGCTGAGATGATTAGTTTCAAATGTCAATCATGCTCATTGACGTTTCAGTGATCGGCAGTCGGTTACGAGGCTCTGCCCCTTTGAGAGATCATCACAACGAAAACAAGCGCGAAGAGCACGTTAGGGCGCAATAAACATTCTGATACGTTCTTCAACGCAAAATCCACAGCTGAAGTTCTCAGTGACTCTCAGTGAAGCCGTGTGTCGAGACCAAAGTGACGTCCAGCCAGAGGTAAAGTTCCCTCCTATTAAAACACAGCGTACTAAAACACAGTGTATCAATGTTTTTAAATGTCCGGCTGGCCGAATCATCTTAAAATTATTATTATTATTATTGAAATAATCATCTCATGATCAGAGATGTTTTCATCATGTTTTTAGTCTACTACTGCACTGCTTACACATCACATCGGGGCAAGACGTTCCAGTAAACAATTAATCTATAATTTTGTTTAATTGATTCTATAATATATCATATCTGTTCCCAAGAAGTGTGTATAGTACACAAAACAACGTGTACTTGTGTATGGTACACAAGACAAATATGCAAGGAAAGTTAAAACAACAACAGAGAACACAAATGTGGTCGTGTTTCCAACTCAGAGCTTTATGTTCCTGTAAATCTCTCTCTCTCTCGCTCGTCTCTCGACCACAGACCGTATGCGTCAGGCTTCTAACTGGTGATCATCAGAAGATAAATCAGAAGATCTGTGCCTCTTGGGATCTGAGTCAGTTGTCGCTTTAATGGAAGCTCTTTTGTGCTCTGCAGTCGGTAGTTTGTTGCTACGTGAACCAAGCTGTGAACAAACATCCAACATTGACGTGGTCAGGGATTATTCTCGCTTAAATACCGGCCAACAGATGGCAGGTTCCCTTTCTTTTTGACAAAAGAGAGAGAAATGCAATACTATTGTGTTACACGCATTGTCTACTATTCACCTATTACCTTACCATTTACTTGTTGTAGAGATTATAACGCAGTACTTCGTCATCAAGCATGCATTTGTGCAACTGGAATTCGGATATTACTATAAATACAAAGTAAAATAACTTTTTATCGTTTCAGCTAGGTGTCCGCGCAGGGACGTCACCCGTCTCCGACTTCAGAAAAAAACTCCAGCGGTGTCACATTAGCACTAAAAGCTTAAATACACGAGTAGATGGAAACCACAGCCCTCAACAAACAGTGTCCATTTCACCAGGCTAACGTAAACCTGAAGAGGATGTGACTCAGTGTTTTATCTGCTAGAATTTAATACCTGTACTCAAGCCTCGTAACTCAGACGATCCCCGAGTTCAGGTCATTTTTATTAGCATCGTGGTGAGTCAAAATAACTCCCACTTCTGACTTCCGGTCTTTACCTGGATTGCACTTTACAGCTGATTTACATACGCACGCAAGTGAGAAAAAAACCCAGGGTTGCTGAAAAATCTGCAGTCATTTTGGTCCACGCAAACAATTAAGACTTTATTCAGGGCGTAACGTTGCAAAGCACCACCACAATCACGTGAAATATTTACGATCACAGGTGAAGTGTGTAACTGAAACTACATTTTTATCCATGATAATAAAAAAACCCTGAACAATTACTAAACATTACACCACAGAGCTGCTGTATGATGCATTCTGATTGGTCAGAAGGTGCTGATTAATTTTCTCTAACAGCAGCTCGGATAGTAGTGCAGCTGCACTTTAGTGCACAGCTTTATATTAACGCACGCTTTCTTATAAATAACGTTACGGTTTCCATAGTAACAGCTCCTTCACAGGGACTTGTACGCTGGACGCCCCACACAAATGGATTAAAAATCATATGTAACACTTATGGCTGGAGGTAAAGCTGTAGTCTTCAGGACAGAGTCCACGCCAGACCTGGTCAAACATTTCCCTGAACGCTATAAAGAGGCGAGAGACGTGTGAGGCGTGAGGACGCTGCTGCGGTCACGTGCGTTACGTAAACTCGGATCTTCTCTGCTGTGTGTCCGCTTGCTAATGCTGGTGTACAGCTTGACTTGTTCCTACATACAAACAGTGTTCAATGTTGCAAAAAGCAAATAGACAGACAGCCGGAGATGCATTTTGAGATGCTTTTCTGCTCACCACGGACGTAAAGAGTGATTATTTGAGTCACAGTAACCTTCTTGTCAGCTCGAAACATTTCTGCCTGTTGAACTGGTTGTTTTTTTGTTTTTCGCACCATTCCGTGTAAAGTCGAGTGACTGTTATGTGTGAAAATCCCAGGAGAGCAGCATTTTCTGAAAAAACAGCCTGCCTGGCACCAACAACCGTTCCACAGCTGAAGTCTCTCTCTAAGATCACGTTTCTTGCTCATTCTGATGTGAAAATGAACTGAAGCCCTTGAGCTGTAACTGCATGATTTATATCTACAGCTGGCCCATATTTCCTGTATATAAACACTGTCACGGTAAATGCAACAAGCATGTCTATATTTGTAGTTGTTATAAAAGAGGAATTTTATTATAGCTCTGTTTCAAATCTCACGAAGCAGCAAGAGGCGCTCGCGAGGGAACTGCGTGGCACTGCCGTGTCCCGATTCAAATGTAAAATCATCTTTTATCTTCAATCTTTTATCAGTTGGAGATTAGAAAGTCGGTGAGAAATGAGGAAAGAGGATGTGTGAAAAGCAGGATGGCTACACACTGCCATGCAAAAAACCCCAAATTTGTTCAGCACTTAAATAATGGCATCAGTTCACCAATGTTACAACAGTCCTGATGTGTGGCAGCATTGGACATTAACCCTGACATCAGGTGATGAAATATATAACCGAAATTCTCGCTCCTGAACACGGAGCAGTGAGTAAAATAATAAAACGGTGTGTGATGAAGCGGCTATACGGATTCCACATCGAAGCAGATTATTTCCCGAGACATTCCAATAATTTTATTAACAGAGTTACATTAACACTGCGCCTAATGTGTCATATGATGTCAAATTGGCCACGTACAGTTGAGTGCATAAGTTTGTCCCCCCTTAGGATTGAAAATAAAGAAGAGGAAGTAATTTATAGCAAAAAGATATTAAATGGGACTGGTTTTAGAGATGTTCTCTAGTCATTATGTAAATATGGTCAAGTATTAATAATAATAATTGTACTCAATGAATACTGAATGAAATAAAAAGCACAGCACCAGAAAAACTAACATATCATCATTTTTTAATCTTGAATATTCATTTGCTTAATGGTTTTGTGACTCAGTGGAACGCTGCAAACATCCGTCTGACATGAAGAAGAAAAACAAATACTCTTTTGTGTTCTTCCATGAACTGAATCCCATTAGCTCTCGTATTGTAAATGGGTGTGATGCAAGCTGGCTGTTCAACACAAACACTATAAAAAAAACTTACATATCTGAAGGGTGTGGACATTTTGATCCATTTTATTCCATTTCTAATTATGATATAAATTTAAAACAAATACAGTATAATATGAATGAGATGACTTAAAACTGGCAGAATGTCTAGAAATAGGCTACTATTTATTATAATTAGTGTTACCAAATCTGTCACAGTTACAAGAAGTAAATAAAACTGTTCACATGTCTATATCTGAAATATTTGAAAACAGCATACGATTATTTAATTGTCTAGAAAAGACTTATGAAACAGTATTATAAAAATATTAATGTCGTTATTCTGGCATAAGAGATGTTCATGGTGATAAGCAGGCAGACAGAGAGATAAAACAGATGACTCAGTCTGGAGATTACTGGAAGTCTACGTGCGCTGTTCCTACTTACGTTGATGGAGTAGATGAGAGCGGCGATGCCCAGGGGTAAGCAGCAGCACAGCATGGTGAAGATGGAGTAACCCAGATAGTCAGGGACGGGGTTGATGTGAGTCGCCTGGGTCACGTACACGGTTGGCTGGACGGTGACGGGGGCCTGGCCGGGATACGGCCCCTGACTCGTGGGCGGCTGAGCTCCATAAGGCTGAGCTCCATAATAGCCCTGGGCTGGAGGGTAAACACCCTGAGGAGGGGCGACCCCATGGGCGGGAGGATACCCCATGTCAGCCTGGTATGCTGGAGGTTGATCAGCCTTTCCTGATTTCTCACTTGCGTAGCTGGGATCCATTTTTAATTCTGCTTGCTCGGATGATTCTCCCGTTCGTGGTCAGGTGGCTGCCAGTCCTGTCACAACTCCACTGTTGTTCTACTTGATCTTGTTTGCTGCTTTTCATCATGTGACCACACCCACCTGTGGGCGTTTACACACTGCCACTGTTTCAGACTTCTCAGACGAAGCTGTTAGAGGAAAGGAGGGATGAGAAAGCAGTGTGCATGGAAAAGGAAGTCTATTGATTCTTTAGAGTCATGGCTGTTAGAGACAAACTTGAGTGATAGTGTGTGAAGCTAGAGAGATCATAGTGTCAGAAAAGATAGCCCATACTTGTCACACTTGTACATTTTGTGCATGAAGTGTACTTTTAAATGATTAAAAAGCTAAGTAAAAGTACAAATGTGGTCCTTGAGCTGCAGTTAAGTACCTTTAAATCATTTTTAAATGTATGCAAAATTAATATTACCATGAAAAGGATACACCATAAAGATGTACCCTTGATAGTACCATACCAATGACGAGATAATGTTTCTTTTACAGAGTTTACCAGTCACGAGTGTGTAAATGGTTTTAACTTCTTTCACCGTGTAGTTTTATTGGTATAAATGCGTGCATCTGATTGCTACAGACCGTTTAATGCTTTAGCATTTTACGGTGCATGTTCATACAGGGAGTAATGTGAACCTGAGCATTAAATATTAAATAGTCTTCCTATTGTTTTTTATCCCTCTCACGTTCCAGACGGACTTTTGCCTTTCTGGAACACCAGGTACCGCTCCTGATGTCATTTCCGGGACCGTGCTCGGGTCGCAGTTAATGGAACGTTGTAATGATTTATAAATTGATAGTACAGTGTAAAAGAAAGTATAATTTAATGCAATTAAAAACAGTGCGGTCGCATTACATAACACAGCAAAAGTGCGCGTGAACGGGGACACACACAAAAACACACACTCACACACACACACACACACACACACACATACACAGAGCTCGTGAGTATGAGGGGCTGTTTTGGAAATAATTCAGATTTTTATTACACAAACACATATGAAACTCACACACATATGAAATGCTCACACACACACACACACACACACACACACTGGTGAAACAAACTCGCACACACACATATGAAATGCACACACACACACACACACACGTGAAAAGCTCACAAAACTGTTTAACATACGTCTGTATGAGCATTTCATATGTGTGTGTATGTGTGTGAATGTGTTTTTCACATGTGTCTATATGAGCGTTTCACATATGTGTGTGTGGGTTTTCAGTAGTATGGATGCGTGTGTGAAAGTTTCGCATGTGAATGTGTGTGTGTGTGTTTCATGAGTGTTAGTGTAACAAAAGAATTCCTTCCTAAACGGCCCTCATTCTCGCGAGCGTTTCTCCTTGAGCGTTTCTGTGAAAACGGATCGTACCACTTCTCACCGGGAAAAGGGGGGAGCACGATTCGTTACAGACGGTGAAGAAAGCTTTAAAAAGGCGGGGTAAATTCGAAAATATTTCTTCAAAATACATTTATTTATTATTGTATTTATTTACATATTCGGCAAATGATTGTATGTATAATAACGTATTTAAATAGTATGGCAGTATTATCCAATTACAGTGCAAAGCAGAATATGTTAATTCAATCATGATATATAAAGTAAATAAAATATCACTGGACGGGGCTGAGGCTTCTGGTTATGTGCTCACTGTGAATTTTTAATTTTGTCTTTTTCCCTTTTTTCTTCCTTTTCTTTTTAACAATTATTTGTTATACTACTATACACACACACACTGTGTGTGTGTGTGTGTGTGTGTGTGTGTGTGTGTGTGTGTACAGAATGTCCAGTATAAATCCATTTATTTATTTTTTGACCCTTATACAGTATAAGCACTAGACACTAGTATAGTATAAACACTAGTATAAACACTAGTACTAGAGATGATGCAATACAACTTTTTCTTTCCTGATATCAATACTGTTATCTGCAATTTTTTCTCCAAAATCCCATGCACCTTTTTTTTTTTTGCTGATATTGACATCGTCTCATGGAGCCGTGTTTCTCAAGATCTTGTAACGGCTGAAACATGCTAAAACAAAGACCCAGTGCACAGGTTTTTCAATGGCGGAAACAAAAGTACACCTCTGCTAAGGCATAAAACCACATGAAGAACTGAGCAACAGTAATAAGAGTAACGGTAACACACTGTGTGTGCATGACTGAGACATCACAGGAAAGCACACACACACACACACACACACACACACACACACACACACACACACACACACACACACACACACACACACACAGACAAAAGCAGCAGCATTTGCATAATATTTGGATTATTGTTAATTGCTTTTAAATCATACTTTGTATTACTATGTGATTAATTTTTCATTGTTATTTTACATTTTACAATGTTTCATTGTTTCGTTGTCCATGACGTTTTAATACTTAACACAACTTTAAGTACATTTCTGTTAAATGCCAAGGTAAAAGTATAAATAATAGTTGTGATCATGGGAATAAACCTTTCATGATGAAATTTCTGATGATAGCGGAAAAGGTTGTATTATTTCGAAAAAGAAAACAATGAATAAAGACATAAAAGGCAATGAAGTGACCACTGTATATCATTAACTCTCTACATCTACACTTAACTTTATACTAGAACACTTAAAGGTCCTTCCATCCATCCATTATCTATAGCGCTTTATCCGTCAGGGTCGCGGGGAAACTGGAGCCAATCCCAGCATCTTCGGGTACACCCTGGGCAGGTCGCCAGTCCACCACAGGGCCAACACAGCACAGTGCCTCTATTTTTAATTTTGGAGTTTGTTGCCTTGAGGAAACGTTGTACCATGATGAAATATTGAAACAATGGATGCTTTCATTGCATACTTTTAAAAAAATCTGCATAGTCCATACTTCATCCTTCAACGAGCAGGAGCAAGATGCAACACATTAAAGATGAAATGTTTTCAAATACGCTGTTTAATCATTCTGCTCTAATCATCATCATCATCATCATCATCCATCTTCTCCTAACTCTCATCTTCTCCATGTCTGGTTGCTACCATCTGATTATCTTCCTCATCACTAAACACTGTCTCATCCTCACTACTACCTCAACTCTGCTAGAACAAAGCAGAATTCATCTAAAACATGAAGGAACATAACTGTTAAGTTATGATTCAGGTTCAATCTCTCTGCAACCATCTCTCTCTCCCCTTCTTCCGTGTGTCGAGCTCGGAGACGTGAGTAAAA
>JAQQZR010000019.1:312276-323733 GCA_030068235.1 Notoglanidium macrostoma
GGGGATCGAACCCAGGACCTTCTTGCTGTGAGGCGACAGTGCTAACCACCGCACCACCGTGCCGCCAATAATAATAATAATAATAATAATAATAATAATCATCATCATCATCAAATTATAGCTGCTTACAGCAGAGTAGGACTAGCTATGCTATAACTAGTAACTTAGGCTGGTAGTAGTAGATTTTATGGTATAATTATGATAATCAAGAGATTTATTTGGCATTTGTACACTAACACACAGTAGGGGTGCCTAGGAATGTTTGTGCAGAGGCTCTCAAGTCAGCAGCTAAAGAATAAATGAAAAACAGAGGACATGGTATCTACAGGACAAGACAAACAGCATATAAATAAAGAGACATTCCAAAGTGTCCTAAAATCCCTGCTATAGAGGAAATAAATTCAATTGCTAAACTGTAAATTTAAATCTAAACTTCTTGTAAAGTGCAATGGGGATTTGTAATTAAACTTGAGATTGGATGATCTATCTATCAATCCATCCATCCATTTTGAATACCACAAGTCCCCAGACCCTGCGTCACCCCGGACCCCAGAACAGCTTTCTACCTGTTTAAGCGTGTAATATTGGTGGCCACCAAAAGTAGTTTTCTTTTTCAGCGTGATAAAGTTTCAGTTACTGCTTGATAATATTTAGTGCTTATGTTAAGTACGTTATGTGATTAAGTATCTTATGTTCATAAACATCTTGCTTGACTTGGGTGGATCAGAGGTCTGTACAAGTTGGTCATATCTGGTATGTCAAAATGTATTGTAGTTTTTTTTGTTTGTTTTTTTTTTTGGGGTAAATTTTCTGAAAATATGGATATTGAACATGGATGAATGGATAGACCCAGATCATGCTTTCATGAAAACAGAGATATATGTAGGTTAACACGGGGTCAACAGTACAACGAAATGCACCTCTGTGTGTGTGTGTGTGTGTGTGTGTGTGTGTGTGTGAGAGAGAGAGAGAGGGTGGGTGCATGCACTTTTGCACCAAAATTGAGAACAGTTTTTGTATTAACTATGGAAACCAGTCGCCATTTCTCTTGAATGATAGATTATTAGGGGTAACCCTAACCCTAACCCTAACCCTAATTCTCACCTAGTAAAAATGAGCAGTCACACAGACCTTAGTGGACATTTTATTAAATCTCACATTCAGAAAGGGAGCTGCTAACTTTTTAAATCATAGACTTTTTATTAAACTAATGATAACATAATTTGAGCACTTAGCTATTTGTAGCTATGGCATGATTCTACTTTTTCTTTTCTAAATCTGATACTGGCACTAAAACTGAGTATCAGCCAATATTAGAAAACAGGAAATACAATATTATAATATTGAATAAATTAAGCATAAGGTAATATGAATTTATGAGTTTGGGAAATCCAGAAATCCATCTACAGGTCCATGTACTTTACGTACAGCTATAAATGCACCAACAATGGATTAAAATCTTTTAATTAACACGGAATTAGCATTAGTGAAGGAAGTATAGCGGACGGCTGGAGCGGAAAAGGATGGAGCTGTAGCTGAGTGTGAGGATTAATCAGGATAAATCACTAAATGACAAAGAACAGAGGACTGAAACATCATGAACTTATCAACAATGGCACCATCTACAGGTGGAAATCTGCTGCTGCTGATAAATATAAAATATTTCTCATCAGCAGATATAAACACTGCAAATATTGCACTATGAATATTGCAAGATATATGTTTTAAAGTCAAATAATGTGTGCCACTGCTGTTTAGACAAAAATGTAGAGATTTAATGAATAAATTATGTGAGGAATAAAACCCAGTTAGAAAATAATCAACAGCAGGGTGATGTGATGGTGCGAGTGGAGTGACTCTTACATTATAGCAGCTGTAAACAGTCATTCCCTCATCAGCCTCTCTCTCGGCCTCTCTCTCAAAGTTAATAAGACAAAAATAGCAGCTTATAGTAGCTTGTTACCGAGAAACCTGAAGATCCTGAATATGTCTGAGAACTCACAGTTACAGCTTTACTGTTACGAACGTTACATAAACACATTTCACAGTTACTACAGCAGCAATAATGTTTTACATCCAACACACTACTAATATAAAGTAATATAAAACGCTAATATTAATATAAAGCTGTGATTTATAGCTGTACTACGCTCAGAGCTACTGTTATAGAAAATGAATCAACACCTTCTGACCAATCAGATTAGAGTATTAACCTTTGGAAAATAAAGTTGATAAAAAATAAATATCAGTTACACATTAAAGGGGAAGTCGTTGATTCGAGCCCAACGAATACATACCTCCTTTCAGTGTTCCATCAGAAGCCCCGCCCCCAATTTCACAGACCAAGGCAACACTATGACACCCTCATGTCCCCCGCCCCCTTCCCCTGTCCTGTGATTGGCTGGAATATTGTCGGGTGGCTCGGTCTGAGCCACTTTCTTTGTTTCCCCGTTTACAGAGTCAGTGCTGTGCACAAGCACCAGAATTTTTTTCAGTGCACACAGAACAGGCAGCTAGCGGAGAGTAAGGAGATATTCGCTGAATTGGATAAAAAGTGTATTGGATTAGACTCGATGACTGCACCTTTAATTAAACTCTCAAAAATTCCTTTTAAAACATCTGTCATATCTCACGCCCATCTTTACCAGTTTTAAAATGATTTCTAAGAATTCCAGATTTCAGTGAAGTTCAGCTTAGCCTGGAAGTCTTTTTAATGAAAAGCTACTTTAAATTGCTGTTAAAGCGAGCAGGAGGGAAGATGAAGAGAAAATGAGTACTTGTAGTGTTTAATCCGAGCAGCAGGTGGCGCTGTAGACAAACCTTAACTTGTCTTCACTCGGTATTGAATATTTAAAGTGGAAAATGTCAGATTGAGTGATTTTAATAAAGAATTTAATGAGTGATATTAATAAAGTGCAGGAAAGTGGTATTAAAGCAAAGGTTTCCAGTGTTTCATCAAAATCTTACTCATTTTTAAAAATGAATGAAAATGTATTTTAAAAATTATTATTTAGTATCAATTAAAATGATACTTGTGTACTCGGTACTTTAAAAATAATTCAATAATAAATTGTAAGAGATTTATAAGACGTTTTTGTAAAGTGTTCATGAAAGTGGAAGGAAGATGAAGATGTAACTGCGTATGAAGTCTTTAATGTTTTAGTATAAATTCCCTAAAACACAGAAACAACACGCAATTACTGACGTTCCTCAATTTAATTATGTATTTTCTTGTGTTTTATCCCTCTTTTCTATAGTCATGTACAGTAGTAATGTTAACATAGAGGAGATCTTGTTTAAATGTTTTTTTAAACATGTAAACTGGAAATAAATCACACTTCACACTTGGATTGTTTTAGTGTTTTAGTCGGCAGTGTGGACAATTTTCTTCTTAAAAAACAAGAAACAATTACGTGACCATGACAAACAACCTGCTAGAAACTAAATAATTAAAAAAAACAAAACCAGGTAGTTATTAAATCAGAATTAAATGATTTATTTGTCAAACATTGGACTATGAAACGTAACGTAACACTGTAGATTACATCATCAGCACTGAGAGGAAGGAACGGGTGGATAGATTGCTTGTACTTTTTGGTTATAAGCTGTCATGTGACTAAAACTGATCAACAAGATTTAAAAAAAAAAAAAAGAAAAAAGATACTTTATTAAACACATTAAGAACACGAAAACACATTGTGGCGATTTCCACACAAACTAGAGCTGGGTTTTTTGGGTATTGGTTCAGTTAGTTGAAATAAACATCTGACAAAAGCACAGGAACGACTTTTCCAGACGATGAGCTACATGAGCAGCAAACAGGCGCAATATAATAATAATAATAATAATAATAATAATAATAATAATATAACAACACTTATATAATAAAGGGCCCACTGTATTGTTTTCTGTTTTACAGCAGCACTTTTGTGGTGGAATAAAGGTACTGCAGGATCTTCACTGTTCTCCGTCAGGCAGCTCGACACCGATCCAACGGCAGCGTTTAACATTCACTGGCCCGTGCTAGCGACAGGAAACAAGCAAAACAGGAAACATTATCAGCTTTATCACAATTATTAGAGCATTTACACTACCAGGCTACAAGTTAATTAACTCCCTGTGTTACGATTTTGGTTTAACCTTTAAGACACAGGTCCCAGTGCAGCTCTGCAGAATAAATGATTTGCCCTTAGTGCTTCCTGGGACCGTGGTGTGTTTGCTGGTGCCAGACAGACTGGTTTGAATATTTCAGAAAATGCTGATCTCCTGGGAATTTCACACACACACACACACACACACACCCCCGAACATACACACCCACACAGTGAAGACCGTCTATTGACATAATGACTAACGCAGCTAATTAACGCCACACCTGCACCTAAACCCCTAACCTTAACCTCGCTGATGAAAAGGAAACTTTTTGGCTCTTTTACATTTTCTTATTTTTGTAAAATTTTTCTAGGACCATCCAAAACTGTCCTCATACGTATAGTGAAATCACACATTTGGTCCTCAAAAGGGAATAAAAACCTGCACACACACACACACACACACAGTCTCTGGAGTTTACACAGACTGGTGCGAAACAAAACCCATCCAGTAAGCAGCAGTTCTGTGCTGTTGTTGATGAGGGAGGTCTGAGAGGAACGGTCAAACGGGACCTCAGACAGGAACTCAGATAATCACTCTTTACAAACGCGGTGAGCAGAAAAGCGTCTCAGAACCACAACACGTCCTCCATTGATGCAGATGCGCTACAACAGCAGAAGAACCTCTCCTGTCAGCCATGAACACGAATCTGACGCCACACCGGACACCGAAACTGGAGAGATGATGATTGGAAAAAGACCAGGCCATGTGTTTTGTTTCTTCAGCTGTCCAGTTTCCATGAGCCGTGCCCTGCGACCGCATTCTGAGATCTGATTGGCTGCCTGGATAACTGCATGAATGAACAGGTGTTCTTATTAAAGTGTATGTATACACACATCCACTATTTACCCATTCTGTAATACTGAAGAAATGTGTGTGGGGGGGTGTACAAACTTTTCCACTCCACTGTACTATAAATCAAACGGTGTGTGTTCACTTGCAGCACCACTGTCTTGTAGATGAATATTAAAAAGGATGACATAAGGGGGCGCGGCTTATCACAGCCTCTCGGCCAATCACGGCGCAGGAGGCGGAGTCACAGACAATCTCACAGCTGCGGGAGAAAATGGAGGATCGGAGCGCAGACACGCCCTCTGTGCGGTTTTTATCACCACGGGTTTGAATGTGATTCACACTGGGTTGCCAGATTGAAGAGGTGATGTTTGATTTTTATTTTAATTGGTGTTTAAAATGGATCCTCACTCACACAGTGTTTATCATCACCTCTGTTTCCTCTCTCAGGTACACACACACACACACACACACACACACACACACACACACACACACACACACACAGAGAAAGCCAGTCATCATGGAAACTCTGCCGAGGCTCCGTAGAGAGGAGCACCATACGGCTGAGCTGGGTTTGTGTTTACGAACGCATCACAGGAGCAACTGGCAAAACAACACCCAGCAGATGGAACTCTGGTACGCAGGAGACGCCTCCGACTGCTACGCCCGACTCGCTCATGTCACACTGCACCCTGTTACTGCAGGTTACTCACACGCACACACACACACACACACCATGGTGACATCGCTGCTACCCCACGACCTTTTCCAAGAGTTACTACTTACCTCTATCACCGTCTTTAGATTTGGTAAAAATAAAGAATGATGTGTCATTTTTTTTTTTTCAAAGAAAAAAAGAAAGTTTAGTCGAAGAAAAATTCACATTTTCTCTGAAGAATATAATTCATATAATTAAATATAAATATAAATATAAAATATTTTATATTTTTATATAATATAAAAAATAAATATAAATAATTTCATATTATTGTACCGGATTGCAGTCATGATTTAAAAACGTCTCAATGTAGTAAACAAACAAACAAACATGACGCCTATTTAGCTATCAAATATCATACACATTAAATTTAAATATAAATTATAAATCGGTTATTAAATCTAACAACATAGAAGCATTTTGAACATCATGATGTTTAGGTTTGATTTAAAAAAAAAAAAAAACTTTTTAAAAAAAGAACAAAAAAAAAAGAGACCCAACGTTGTATTTCATAAACATCATAAAACGCTCAAAAAAAGCAGAACTGCAGCAAACTGTAGAGAAAAATACATTTGACTGAAACTGTAATTATGTAATAAATAATTATTAATCTACTATTTATTTAGCAACATTAGCTAAGTTAGCCAGCTACTGCACGAAAGCTGCCTGCCGCCTCTTTAGAGGTTTTCATTTATTAGCTAGCCAAGTTTGCTAACAAGCTGGCTAATGTGTTTATATCATATACTTAAATACAACACTCGAACGCTAACTAACATTAGGCTCTTACATTGTTTACACCACTAGCCACGTTCGATAGCTAACAATAGGCTAATGTCCTCACGCAGTTTGCTAGCATTAGGCTAACTATTCTATTGTGTAATTAAAACCTGTAGCTAAGTTTGACAGCAAGCTAGCTAGCATTAGGCTAACTATTAGAAGCTGAGGTCACAGGAACGCTGAACCAAACTGAATTGGTCTCACATGGTCTGCATTTCAACACGTTTACACACCGGTGAAGCCCAGAAGTGTTAAGGCAGAAAAATGGGATGAGAAATGAGTAAAAATTGTCTTTTAATTTTATAATTAGGACGTATTTGTTAGTTACCTGTGTCATTGAGCATCTGCTGGGTCGCTGCGTTACTTCCTGTCCTCCTCCTGGGCCAGTAAATAAAGCGAGGAGTGGTGATTAGCGCTCCATCAAACATTTCTAATGAAAATATTTCCTATTTTTAACATCGTACCTCTTGTCCTGGTTAAATTTGCATCTGCAGTGCCCACCTGCAAGAGAGCGGCGTCAGGCTCGTTTCAGGAGATAAATGTCACAATTTTACATTGACTATGTTACAAATCCTCCTATTTACGTGCTTCATTTAAAATAAATAAATAATGCAGCATATTCTACAAAAGCCAAAAGAGCGTTTTGACCGCGCTTCGGCTCGAGCCGCTTCCCCGTATCGCCGTGTCTCCTGAGCTCTGGACTCGGATTGGTCAGAAGGTGTTGATTACGTTTCCGCAACAGCAGCTCTGACAGTCAACGTACCGCTTTCTATTAATATTAATGTGTTCCTTCTAACATCTGGATGTAACAGTGACTGAAATGAGTCCAGGAAACAACCGAGTCCGAATTGTATCGCGCCATGTGGAAGGCTGAAGTTCACACTCCTAATAACTGACATTTTTTTTTCCGACATGGGAAAGTTCACACTTTTGGATTTCTAAATAAAGTGACACACTGTGGTTTTTTTTTGCCTTATTAACTTCAAGAGAGAGAAAAAAGGAGAGGCCGGTGACGGAAAGAGTGTTTATAGCTGCTATAATGTAAGAACAGGAACTAACTTCTTCCATGGATGTTGTTGTAAATATCTGCTGTGGTATAAAAGAATATAATCCAGTCAGCTCCGTGATGGTCACAGCAGTGTGTGTGTGTGTGTGTGTGTGTGTGTGTGTGTGTGTGTGTGTGTTATAAACTCACTGAGGAGGATAGTAATGCCGATCAGACACAACACCGCGGCCATGATCAGCCCTCCAACACGCAGCTGGTGATAATCTACACACAGACACACAAGGAGACGGGTTATTCAGCAAAAAGTCACAGGGCGCCCCCTTGTGGTGTGACAAGATAAAGAACCCTGCAGTTTACACAACAAATTAGGTAACTAATAATAATTTAGTGATAACTAAAATCAGCTGCAACAAGCTAAGAAATCGATGCTAATTAATTGGTTTCGATAACTTGCGCTTGTTGAGGGAAGAAAGTAACTAGCTAATATCTAGAGTAAGCGTGTTAGGCTGACACATGTTAAGCTAAGAAACATTAATCTCTGGCCCTGTTCATGGTCTCATGGTCATTTTTAGGAAATGTTTCGGCCGTCAGCGTTAGAAACATTTATAAGCAAACAAATTCAACCTGACTGCTTATAACTAGCTAATCCTCCTCGGTCACGTCCAAAATGTGTTAGCTAACATTAGCGAGTGCCGCGATAAACAGATTATTACAGACTGACGTTGGGCTATACTTTCTCGAGCAGAGGTTATAATATGTCCGAGTGGAACACAGTAAAGCCTCATGTACGGTAATGACGTATTCATTCTTGCATAATCAGAAGATCGGTGTGGGCGGGGCCTCTGAGTCAGACGCTCAGCGTTCAGACTGGGTCTCAGTGTGTGTGTGTGTGTGTGTGTGTGTGGTCTGAAGTCAGAAAGGAATAATTCAGTGAGATCTCTACTTACCGAACGTGAACGGATCATCCTCTGAAACACAGAACAGAGTCGTGTTAATATGACTTTAGACAGCAATCTGTGTAAACGCGCGAAACCATCAAGCAGAGAAATGTCGTACTTTGTTGTTGATCCTCCGCAAAGACGAGGCTGAAAACTAGAAATATCACAGAAAAGAAAATTAATATCTACAAGTTGAACAGGTACGAAAATTCAATAGGAATCCTGGATTGTCCCTTTTTTGCTAAGTATTTCTGTGTGATGATTCTTTTTCTTGTGGTTAATTATTTATTGATTTATTACTATTACGGATGAGTCCATAATATTAATTTTTATGTTTCAGTTTTGGGGCTTTTCACTGTAATAAATCACTAGAATGGATGAATAGTATGCTTGTGTACATCGTCACATTTTTCCAACTTTTACAAAGAAAAGTCTTATTATTTACAAAAAGTTACAAAAAATATATAACCTATAATCTATATAAAAACTTACAGCTTTTAGAATTCGGCTCTTTTTTTGGCAAAGTTTGATGAGATATGATGATTTTGGTCACATCGCCAAATATTCTTCTTCTTTTTATTATTATTATTATTATTTGTAAATAATAATTCTACAATCAATAGCCAATATCTTTGACCTGACACTAGATGGAGCATTGACACGCTGTGACTGATCTCTCTCTCTCTCTCTCTCTCTCTCACACACACACACACACACACACACACACACACACACACACACACACACACACACACACGGTGTGTATTAAGGTGATAAGGACTCACTTGTGATTAAGCAGAGTGACAGAATCTGTGCCATGGCGACGTGGCTTCACCTGAAACACAACATTTTTTAATGAGTATTTTTTTAAATTGCATAAAACCCCCCGTAGGCCGCAGTGCTGATCACAGATTAAACACATGTTAATATTAACCGCTATCCAAATATGACCCAGTGATTCTGTTCATCCCATAACCTCAGAGCTGATGGATGTCCAAAGCCACTTACGCTCTAAATATCTACAGCCGGCCTTGAGCGAGCCGACAGGGCCTGCGCTCACGGTTAATTCAATAACCTCTGATCCACAAGCTGATGTGATTGCACCAGCAGCAGCTCATCAGCGACTACCAGGAAACAGAACCGACTTTAAAAATAGCAACGAAGAGCTTTGTGTAACGTCAGACAGGTCAGAGATCAGAACACACGCAGGCACTTTGACCCAAAACTGAAAAAGAAGGAAAGAAAGAAAGAAATCCAGGCACTCGGTTACAGAAACAACAAGCAATCCACGGACATCACGCTAACGTTTAACTCCTTAACATCACTAACATTAGCTGTCAAAGCTAGCCGGATGCAGAATTCATCCGAGGCTTATTATCCGAGTCTCCGTTTGCATCATCAGCATATAGTAGAAAATCCCTAAATTCGCTACCGTAGCAACCAAAACATTCGCTTTGTTGGCGCTAGCCCAGCACACAGGTTCTGCAGGATGCGATCTCGGTGGACTTTATTTGGTGACATCACTAACTGAGCATGTGGGTAGCCCCGCCCCCAAATCAGTTTTACAGTACAGCACGCTATCGATTAAAAAACAAACGAACAAACATAACTGTGCTGTGTTAACTCATTTTACACAGCATCAGACTCGGCATCTGGAAAATCGAAAGCAAAGAAAAGGGAAATAGAAGAAATACAATTAAAATGAGAAAATCAGAGCAAAAAAAAAAAAACCCTGTTAAAACTGTTCTTTACATTACGGCTGAGAAGAAAGTGATCGTTTCTTTTACCATTTATTCTCGTAAACATTTCTTTTTTGTTTTTTTTATTGTATCCTTACATCGTTAAACGCTCTGCTACATCCCTTACGTGTTTATACTTCGCGTAAGCGAGTATCGTAGGAAAGTCACAGGACGTTGTGTAAATGATGTAACCCGACCTGTGTGCCTGTAATTTTCCATGACACCTAATTAACCAATAAGAATGGCGTGTTTGATCCGATCCGATCCCCGTCACTCGCTGTGTGCGTTTCTGCCTCCGTGTGTGCAAGGGAAGAATATAATGGGATCTCTGAGGACATCCTGAGCTGAAATATTTCACTGCTTTGATCCCAGCAGGTCTGTCCTGAGCTCACTAGAGAAAAGGGCAGCCATTATTTTTCCTTTTTTCGTGGGTGGTGTTGAGGTTTGAGGTTCAGAGCTCGGTTCCGTGTAACGAGGACGTGAATTTTATCTGACAATCGTCAAATCACAAAAACAGCCTAATTGTATCTGCTCTGTGGATGCAAACGAAGGCAAATGGGCTTTTGTTTTGCAGCCCGTGAGGTGAGCTAAGGTGTGATCCTGTCACAATAGAAACCCGACACCTCGCGTCGGCGCTCTTTTGTTCCTCGGGAAATGAAAAACGCACCAAGAACAGAGCTCAGGACGATCCAGGCCTCTCTCATTTCCTCTAAGGTCATGATTACGCAAAGCTCGCAGGCTTTCGTCTCTCCCAGGGCAACGGCGTAGTCAAGGATCCAGCTGCCTCGGTGCATTTGTACGATTAAGGATAAGAAATCATTTTGTTAATGGATCCGTGCTATTGTTCGATTTAATGAGAAATCCGTTTAGCCTTGACATTCTTTAACCCCCCCCCCCACCCCGCCCCGCCCCCCAGCTTATTATCCACTACTATAAATTAGGAACTGGTTTGTTCCATGTTCCTGAACAAAAAATCTAAACCGTCGCTGTTGGGACGCAGCAAATCTTTTTCTAATCTGGAAGTAAAAATTTCAAAAATGTGTAAAGAGGTATGCATATTAAACACAGCTCTGGGAGCGTTCTACATTTTCCCTCTCTATGCCTCGGAAAAATAGCTGGACGTTAACGAAAAAGGAACAAACCGAAGTGCGCAAATCTCTCTACATCTCTACTCTTCAAAAAGTCTGAATAATTTCACTCATTTTAATAATTTTACCTTACTAATAAATAAGAATAAGAATAAGAATAACAATATTAATAATAATAATATTTAAATTACAACACTTTATATCATTAAAAGATCACATGAAGTGTTGAATTCCAGTCAGCAGC
>JAQQZR010000019.1:332099-343188 GCA_030068235.1 Notoglanidium macrostoma
TACATCTCCTAACACTGACTGGCCAGCTAACTGCACTAACATTTCCATTGGGGAAAAAACCCTGTCCTGTGGAGAAAAGTTGACTTACTTTCCGCTTCTTTGTAAATAATGTCCTTATGTCCACTTTGTCTGGGGAGCAAATATTGCAAACATCAACCAAGAATCCCTTCCTGTTATTTACAGTAAATAAGGCACAGTTTAGGCTACTGCTAATATTTCATTGTTTAGTTGAACCTTAATTTAACAAGGCCTAGGGTTCATTTTGAGTGAATATAACAAAAGAATAAGGTTTTAGCAAAAGTTGGACATCGTGAGAAGGCAATGTGGCTGATGTTACCTCCTCCAGTACTGAGCAGCAGCACCTTTACTGTCTGTAGCTGCAATGACGAGTCACTTTGCGTTTGTTGTTGTAGGTAACCATGGAAACCCGGATGGAATTTCAGTGGTGTGTGTATTCTCATATCGATCGAGTGGAATAGAATATTCGCGAAGCAAGAGAAACGGCGCTGGGTGAACTCATATTTTAGGTTAAATGTGGGGGGTCCAAACGAATAATTATGACATGTGGGGGGGGACACGCGCACCTCAGCTATAATGGCGGCGACGCCCATGAACCAAACCCTCGTTCAGATTAGCAAGTTGCTAATGTCGCTTGTGAGCTGACTCTTAAGGGGTGTACACACATGAAGCGATAGCTGGTTGCTAGTAGACGTACCAGGTTCTGCTTGCCTGGGTATCTCTCTTGTATATACTGGCCAGCCAACGCTATCCTTTCCCATTGGTAGTCGTCTCAACTGCCTCGCCTCAAAGTTGAGATTAGATTAACCATGGTACCTGCCCACTTTGCGTCACCAACGGTTATTTAACCTTTCATCGCTACAAGTCACCGAATTTCATTGACATTCCATGGTATCTGGTCGCCACATCGCTGCTAGTCTCCTCACGTGTGTTACGCCTTTTCCATTTTTGATTGTTCAGATTTTTTAAATTAGTGCTTTATAACCATTGCTATGTTTTTGTGTTCTGACTGATACTCTTGTTGTTAACCGTAGGCTACACACTCACCTGAGGTACCTATGATCTTTGATATGTCTTTACAAGCATTATTTTTCTTTGAAATGTATACACCCCTGTACACATTTGTATATGACAGGACAAAATGAAACCACGCTTACAAACCACGTTGCCGTTGGAGAAGTAATAACATGTCAGAACACATGAGTCCTAGGATTGATTTGGGGAATAACTCAAGTCAATTGTTTTGATTAGTACGATACGATTTAATGATTATTAATATTTCTATTGTTAGCTAATGTTAATAGCGTGTGATATTTTTCAGGACTTGTAACTAATATTGAAAAGTTAAAAAGTTTGATCAGTTAAATTAGATCCAAGGAAGACGTTGAAAGTTGATGAAGATAAACACGGGGCATCTTTTCCTAGTCTCTATTCCACATGAATTATTTTGAGTAAATTCTTGTTATCCAAAGATTTAGATAATATGAATACCACTTCACACATATTTGTCCCTGTTTCACAGAAAGTGATTTTTTGTATGTTATTGTGTGCAAAATAGTCAAAGACTAACAAATAAAATAAAATTAGAAAAGAATTTAGTATTAAATCATACTGTAGATTTAATAGACTGTTATGTTACATTTACAAGAAGCCAATTACAGACTAGTATTCATGAGCGTATCTAAATGTCTAAACAACATAACAGTTCACTACTTTATTAACTCTGGATCTGGATCTAACCCTGAACTATTCACCTAAACCCCACTAAAAGATTTTTAAAGAGAGACTTATTTTATTAAGTGCAAAAGCACTTGAGTTAAGATAAATAACTTCAGAGTGAAGGTTTCATCCCTGAATCAGATACTCCGCATCCAAATAGGCCTGTTTTTATCGCTTGCCATAAAAAAAATCAGTCTTGTCCTGGAACAAACTGCAAAACTTCCATGATTCCCAGCCTGATGTGATGACGTGTTTAAATCTGACTGGTGGCATCGTCGCTTTTCCTGTGAATGACAGACATTTTATAGACTTTACTAATTAGACATTATTCACAGATTTATAAAGCTATAGAATATGTTGTGGAGATGCCTGATTCCATGATCTGGGTGTTTTTATCCCACTGCGTAATGCGTGAATGCATTCAACAGCTCATGCTTGGAACATCCTTTTCTACGAGTCGTCCTTTATACATTGTACATTTCAGTTTCGTTCCCTCAACCCCGTTCCCTGAACACTTTCATCGCTATGAAATCTTTGGAATGTTCCACAAGTCACATGTTCAATTGGAATTTCCTGAAATCACGGGAAGACCAAAAGTAAGTTGTCTCATTTTTTTCATTTTCAGTGATGGATAAGGTCATTTTGAAAGCAAATTTTACAACTCTTTTATCCAAATTATAGAGCGAAATAAAATTATTAGATAAATATAATAATACGAAGTTCATTACTGGAATGTCTGGAATGTAATAATGCCTTTAGCATGGATGCTAACTTATCATTTTGTGCATTTCCTAACTCTATGCTACTTTCAAATGTCTTACTCGTTCAACAGCAAAATGCACCATAGACAGTTTGTAGAAATGAGACTGTTGCACATTTTCGGTGGTTAAATGCACGATTCCATAGATTCAATGCTAAAAAATTTTTTTTAAATACTTTCTTAAGAGTCAGTGGTGCCACTAAATGGCAACACAGTCATGGAATCATCATCCAATTTTTATGAGACAGTGTAACTAAAATGTCACGTCTAATTCAGAGTAAAATTAAAAACAAATGTAATTAAAAAAAGATGCAACTCACTTCTTTTTGCCGCATTTATCATCTGTGGGAGAGGAAAGAAATGTTTAGCTTAGATGACAGTAGAAAAAAGGTGTTGATCACATAAATGCCAAAAAAACCTCACCTACAAATAAGATAAATCGAGAAGTAGGAAATGAAACTTACAAAAAAGGACTACAAAAGCTCCTATTACGAGCAGGACTGTGAAGATAATGCCTCCAATCCTCAGCCTGTCATAGTCTAGAAAACAAAATACAAGGAAGCTAGTTTAAAACTCAGTTGTCCCAAATCTGTTGCCTTTCGCATTTTATTTTAAATTTCGATAATTACACGAGGCACAAAAAAAATGAAATACTCACTGTAAACAAACGGATCTGCGCACAGAAAGCGGGAAGACAGACACAAAATGAAAGTTAGCCACAAAAGAAAAGCTTAAAATGCAAGTTTCTGTTTTCAGATACAGAAAAAAAAAATCATGTTGTTGGTCAGAACTGTGGCTCGACAAACAAGTCAGACAAGAAAGAGAAAAATGAATGCACTTGCTTACTTGCTTCAGCTTCACTGAAGAGTGCACTGAGAACTTGGAGGAAATAAAGATGTAATTATATTGACATTCTGTGTTTAGACTGAAAAATATTGAATCACTCGGAACTATTTTTACTCATGAAAAGTTTCTTTTTTAACTCATCATTTTAGGAGAATTATTTTAAGTGAGCAAATGGAAATGGAAATACAGAAATATATAAACACAAAGATTTTTAAAAGGAAAAAATGTTTATACATAAATAATAAACGGCATAAATTTGACCAGGAAAAGGCAACAAATGGTTACTGTTGTTGCGTCCAGGAATGTGTTATTGCATCATTAAATACAAGAGCCAATCATGCTCCAATATGCAAATGAGGCTGGGGGGCTGGGTCAAATTTGCATATTTATAGCATCTGGATTTATTCAGGCAGTTTTGAGTGATTTTAAAAGTATTAATTATTATATTAACAAATATGACTCAATGAAATGAAAAATTAAGCACATCTGATGTGATGCAACATGTCCTGATCTTGATATCATAAGGTTCCACCTGCTGTTTAATCTTAACCCAGATGGAACATTACAACATGATATATAGAGATCATGAGATTGGAAATGTATTTAATGTTAAAATGAACCTTTATGTATGCACACTTCTGCAGGAAGTACCGGGTCAAAATATTTGATGTGTAAATGTGTAACTCATAAGTGTGATGTGACGTGTGTTATTTTGAACACAAGAATTTCCATCAGACGTCCTTCAGGCCTGTAGGAAATGCCCTAGACTCGACCGCTTAACTGAACACAGCACACACAGGCAAAGCGTCTGGGTTTTTATTCTTTTTACCTGTCAGGAGAACGAGCAGTGCGAAATGCCTCATCTTTCCCGGTTCCTGTCTTCTGACATGAAGAGAACACAGATTAGTTCACAAAATTGCATATAATCAAAATGAAACCTTGGTAAATGTGCGCAGTGACTAGCAGTTAGCTTTAGCGTTACTCTGACAGGAACACGGCTGACTGCAGAGACTATTTTGGAACGCGGGCAGTAAGAGTGACGGTGATAGATGAAGATTTGAGGAGTCAGGAATGCACGCTGAGTAGATACAGCTGCAGAGGCAAGCTGAGACGCATCAGCGCTCGTGTTTTGACAGTAAACATTAGAACCGTGGGTCAGCGAGCACCAGGGTACCCTTGGCCTGCCCTTGGAGTCGCATACGAGGGCTGTTTTGGAAACTTTTAGCCTCCCTTTGACTTTGTTAGAATTCACTTTTTACCACCGCTGACTTTTACTCAGACTCATTTATGTGCATCTTGGAGGAACTGAGATTTGACATTTAACAATTCAGAAGTGCTGACTTCTAATTTTCACCTTAATTATATTTTTGTTATTGTGAGGATTTTCCCTCCAGAAAATTCTGTCATGCTGGCAAGTTTTTATATATATATATATATATATATATATGAAAAGTTACAAGAGTTTGGGCCAGGGTTAGGCTTCGGATCGGGGCGGAGTTTGCACCTGCACCAAGTGGATTTTATTAAATCACAGTCGCTCATTCAAATTTGTGTAATGTTTAAAAAGTTTTTGCACAGCAGCAGTTATCACGACATGGTAGAGCGAGCATTACATTAAACACTCTCTCTCTCACTGTTAACTTTAACTTTGTGTCTTTATGAAACTAAGCCAGAAGTAATGTTATTCTCTAACAACAGGAGGTGTTAATAGTACTGACAGTACAGTAGAATTAATAATACAAAAAAAAACGCAAACTGAATCATTTATATATCTTTATCAACTTACTTCATAGCTATACAAATGAACTTGGATGTTATTTTCACCTTTACGTTGCTTCAAGCACATATAATCATTTCAATTAATCAGTAAACATTTCTAATAGTATTTCTACTCAATTCCAAAACTGTCACAAATGTTGACCCCTGAGGTCAAGTCATTTTTTGGCACTTGAGCTTTGGAACATATTATAATACGAAATAAATAAATTCTAGAAGGAACGGATTTTCTCTCACCTAGTTCCGCAGGATATGATGTCCTTCAGGTGAATGATGAGTGGATACGTTCTGGATGCGACACCCAGGAAGTGCACTTAGACATACCTGTCTTTCCTTTTACCTTGGAGAAAAACCCCTCCTTATTGTGTACACATAAAACACACGACATCAGATCTGTGTGTATGTGTGTATGTGTGTGTGTGTGTGTGTGTGTGTGTTATAGCTGCCCTGCATTAGCACTGTGTTGTGCCCTAAACACTCTGGGTGTGTGTATGTGTTTACGGCTTAAACAGGGATGTAAAAGTCATTGATGGTAAAATGGCGAACACTGGATGCTTTTTCAAATGCATGAGAGCAAATTTGTCTTTTTGTATTTATAGTATGGGAAATAATATCATACGGTGCATACATCCTCATGCTATAGATTATTCAGAAGTAAAAATAAAGTACACAAATGGCAGACATGCTGTATCTAGTACCTCGAGGACATTTAAATGGAGTTTATACGGTGTCTCGACAAAGTGCCCGTTGCGTGTGTGTTTCAGTTTGTACATTATTGTATACAGATTACACCGTGATATTGAATGACCATCAAGTGCATCGACGGCTGCGAGCTTCGTAACAACGCTTCGAGGTTATAAGTGGGCGGAGTCAGACATCAGGGTGTTAGTAGGACACGGGTGTGTGTGCATGTGTGTGTGTGTGTTGGGAAGTAATTAAGACTTATTATCCATTATTACATGGAATTCATAACACAGATGTTATAAAAACGGTAGTAAAAACACGTTTATGTCCTGAGGGTTTCACTGAAATACCTACAGCCTACATGAGCTGAATATTTTTAATTCTTTTTCATTAAATACTGTTAAGCCACGATATGACCTCTTTTTCATTTCAGGCTTGACATGTACAAGGCTTTTCATTTTAGACTTAATATACAGTATTGAGTTCTATTATTATTATTATTATTATTATTGCATTTATATACAAGCTAAATACAAGAGCTTTTAATGTTGTTTTAAATAATAATAATAATATAGCAAGTTAATTAAAAAAGAACTATACTACTATAGTTTTTATTAATTGTATTATTTGTTAGCATCAATAATTATTCTTATATTTATGTTTAAGTATTATTATTATTTAATACTTGTTATAAAAATGATTATACCTTTCGAATATTTCAGTTATACTTAATAATGTGACTGAGATTCATTTGACATACTTGAGCACACACCTTATTGATCTACCTTCGACTAAAGGCATAAGAAATCAAATCTGTCCTACTGATTCGCAATTCAGAGACGTGAACCAGCAGATTTACGCCAGCCCCAGGCGTGGGAGAGCACTGACTCTTTGAAAGGCTGGAGAACAGATCACAGCAGTGGAATATGACAAAATAGGATCAATTTACGGATCTGCATCTGCTCGGAATGTGGAGCTGTAACATCTCACGAGATCGCACCCCCATCACCACCATGAGGGAGAACTCAAGGAGAGCACGGAGCTCCAGGAGGTCGTCCGAGTGTCCGACCTGCTACAGCGCTGTCACGTGCTGCCTTCGTCTTTAAACTACTGTAAATGTCACGCAGGATGAATGTAAGCCCAATACCCAACACGCGAAATATCGTACGTGTACGTGAACGGGCTGAAAGCATGTGCATATGCACGTGAATAAACACACCAGAACGTGAGGTCGGAGTAACAGTGTATACAAAATGACGTTAATTAGGAATGACTTCAAGTTTAGTAGTTTGTTATTTTATCGCACTCGTATCACATTTGCAAACAAAGTGTGCAAAAAGTGTTTGATATCACAACAGCATGGTTGGAATTCTTTTAAACCCTGGAACCACCCTTCGTCAAAACCACTCAAAATGTTTTGATATCTACAGTTGAGTGCAAAAGTTTGCGCCCTCTATGGTTACTGAATGGAAAAAAAGAAACTCTGTTTTCTAATTTCGCCACATATACATATAGAATTCCAAGATGCTGCATGTGAAATGTGGGCGTGTCCTGCAAAAAGACCAGAAGTCAAAATCAACTAAATTAATAGTTTAAATATTACAGATATGATGACCTAATAACTGCACAGGGAGACGGTCAGAGACATTATATTGCAATCCTATTCAGAAAGCTAAACGCAAACTTTTAAAGTGATAAAGATTTTTTTAACCGTTAAAATAACAATTTACAGCATTGATTAAGAGTGTAATGAGATGATTTGGATTGATGTAACTAATCCAAACTAATGATTTTTATTGATACTTCGGTGTGTATTCATTTTATCCAAAGGATGTACAAATTTTTGCACTCAACTCATTACATAATGACACGATTATTTGAATTGCCAGTATAATACATAAATAATGAGATATTCATTTGAAATAAGGACTTATGAGCACTTTTTTTTCACCACTTACAGTTCAGGGCTGTTCAGTATGAGCAGCAAAAACACACAAATTCTGATTAATTGGAAAATGTATCTGAATATGGATTATTTCCCTTCCGGTAAGATTTGTGAATTTGTTGCTATTGATTACATAACATACAGTGTTTCTGTGATTTAATTGTCTTCGTTTTGTGTGCAAACTTTTGAAACTTTTTCACAAAACTGACTTTTATGGCTGAGGAGAAAGTGATAACGCTAAACGGTAACCACTTTTCTTCTTCGTCTTCCTCATTAGGGTAAGGGTGCACAAATATTTGCACTCTGTTTATCTTTGAACTCTCTCAGGTTAATGATTATGTGGTAAAGTATAGAACCGATCAGGACAGAAAGGATGATCACCTTTATTGAGCGTTTCCTCATTTCTTCACAGCTCAACACGTGCATTGAGACGTGACAGAGCTTTCTCAAATTCCTGTTATGGCTGATGCCCAGCATCGAACAGACATTTTTTCAGAAATTACAGAGCAAAATTAAACATTAGAGTATCAGTAAAGGGTCCGGAGCTCATCAGCTAGCAAAAATAATCCCAAATTTTAAAAAGTCACTACACTGTTTTTAATAAGTACCTGATTTGACAAAAGAGTACGGAAGCCCTGAAACTCGTGTCATGAAAAACGAATATTATGTCATTATCTCAAATTATTATCTCGTTATTTCAAGATAACGTTTGAACGTCGTTTCAAGATTTATAATTATTTTGATTTATTTCAGCATTTCAAGCAATGTTGTTATTATTCCAAGATATTATGTCTTTATTACATTTTGTCATCATTTCAAGATGTGCCTTTATACCGAGTTATTATTTTGTCAAATCAAGCTCATTTCGAGACATGTTGTTATTTCAGCTGATTTTGCTATTTTAAGACATTATGTCATTATCTGAGATATTACCTCGTTTTTTTATGATAGCATGCTGTGGTTTTGAGGTCTTGACATGTTTTAAGATAATTCATTATGCCAAGTAATTATCTCATAATTCCGAGATATGTTGTCATTTCAGGATAAATTGCACTTTCAAGATTTTACATCATCTCGTTATCTTATTGTTTAAAAAAAAAAAAAACATTGTTATTTTTAAGTGGTCTTGATATTATAACGTATTATGTCGTTAGTTCGAGATATTATCTTGTATGGTATGGCGTTATTTCAGGAAACTGAGCACAAAAGACATTATTCGCAGATTCTATGTTTACTATTTTGAGATATATTGATTTCAAGATGTCATTAGTTTGAGTCATCATTTCAAGATATTAAGTTAAAATAATAGCACGTTTAGTGTAAAGTCAGTTAACATAAGTCAAAATAATGAGATAATAACTTGAAATGCTGATATAATACCTTGAGGTATTAAGTTTTTTAAAAATTTGATATTAAGTTAAAATAAATGTGGAAATTATGACATTGTCATGATATGGTTATTGTGGATTAATATTTTGAATTATGACATTGCGGTTCAGGGCTTCAGTAAGAGGTTGATTTTTTTTTTCCATATCCGCACAGAAAGAGCAGAAAACCCCCTAAAGGTCAAACATGCAGCTCAGATCTAAGTTTTTGTTGTGTCTGACATGAGCAGTCTAAACTGCAATAAACACACGAAACCTGGCTTTATATTTGTACAATTAAATTTAATTTATGTCTGTACAGTTTCAGATTTCTGGACATGTGACTTAGGGATATTCAAATTTGTTTATAACATTTACATATTTCAAGGGAAAAAATTCTACAATGAAATGTTTTGCATTTATTTTTACATAAAAACCTTGCAATTTGTTATTGAGTTTCAGTCTGAAATGATGTTCTATGTAGCGTTTGCATTGCCTGTATGTTATACCCTACGTAGCGAGCATATGTAATAAACAGGAACTTGTTTGCGCTTCTGCTTCGACAATGCAAATAAAAAATGCAATCTAAAATATGAATAATAAAACAAAAATTATGGGTGAAATATTTTAATGGAATTAACGGAATTAACCTCGAATACAAGGTTTCAAAATGCCTGCTACTTGTTACTATGACAACCAACTGCAGCTATGCCATAGTGACGAACTCTTAATAAAGTGTTTATAGCCTTTGAATTCTAACTTGCATTGTGTACTTCTTCAAAATTTGAGAGGAGTGTGCTGTGCAAATATTTCCTGAACATGTGATTGAATTAAAAAGGTGTGCACGGTGTGTGTGTGCTTCACATGTTCAAATATATCAAAACCATTTAATTATATTCTGTGTGTAACATTCATGCATATCGATAATTATAGACTCTCTCTGAATATATGTGTGTATATATATATATATATATATGTATATATATATATATAATCTATAGTGTATATTCTGTAAATATATACTATATATAAATTATTTACAATTTACATATTTTGAGTGCAGTAAATGTCATCTAAGGAATAACAGTTTTAATGAATAACATAAACCCCAACTATACTTTAATAGACAATACTATACTATACTATACTATATAGCATCCGTTAGATTTAATATTTAACAAGAACAAAATAACGATAATGCATTTTCCCTAAATATCTGTAACGAGAAGCATGAGGTGTACTTTCTTTTGCAATATCCCACTGATTCAAATACAAGCTTCACTGAGCCAGGATAAATAAAAACATGAAGAGTCAAATCACTAATCTTTTATGGTCTCTTCTTCTACCCCTCCCATGACGTCGTCTTCCTCTTTGCCCTCTGAAAAAGCAAAAAAACAAACATACTGTTTAAACATCAGAGTAAAATCACTGCACTTTTAGAAAACGGTGCAAAACCATTAAATAAATCGAAAATATTCCCATAAACCTCCTGTTAAAAGCCCCCAGAATAGTTTGGGATCGATCGTGTGTGAATCACGGCACTTACTGAAGCATTCCTGAAGTTTTTCTGATCTCTTCAGGGAGACGTAGGTCACGCCAAAGATGATTAGGATGCCGAAAAAGCCGCCCATCACACAACCAAAGAGCATCAAATAATAACTACTGGCACCTGAAAGAAACCAAACAAGATTATGTTAAAAACAAAGACTGTTCTGCAGTGTTCATAGGACTACAAAGTGTTTCTAAGAAGAGAGTTTAAAATGAAAAACAAAAAAAAGTGGACGGAAAATGGCGATCAGTGATTGGTCGTAGGGAACAGCGGCGATCGGTGACTGGTCGTAGGGAACAGCGGCGATCGGTGATTGGTCGTAGGGAACAGCGGCGATCGGTGACTGGTCGTAGGGAACAGCGGCGATCGGTGATTGGTCGTAGGGAACAGCGGCGATCGGTGACTGGTCGTAGGGAACAGCGGCGATC
>JAQQZR010000019.1:349331-374026 GCA_030068235.1 Notoglanidium macrostoma
AACTGAATTTAAAATATAATGTTATCAAGATTTAAACTTTTTTGATTATTCCAGAGATTTGATGCTGAAATCACTTTTGAAGTGTTACACAAATATTAGAATTACAAGTTCAAGTAGATTTAACTTAAAAAATAAAAGTTTCATTGGCACAGAAATACTACCACAGCAGTCTTGTATTTATTGATGGGACACTACTATAACATCTTCACAAAAATATTATCTTTCATTATTAACATTTGCAAAATTTACTCATGATTATTATATCATAAGATTGTTATATTCTGTCACATGGTCCTAAATAAAGTCAATATTATTCGCACTTCGGTAGGCGTTTACATGGAAAAACTGAGTCTGATGTAATTGTATTTAAAATTAAGACTTTATTTCAATGCCCATGGATTTAACATTCACAAAGAAAATGACAACAACAAAAAAAATGATGTATACTTATATATTTTCAACAACTTAAACATCATTAAAGAGGTCGGCAGTTTGAATTTCAGTCATGTACATATATTCACATCAATTACTGAACTTCTATGAACGTAAAGGAGAGAAAGTGTAGATGAATAAACGTTATCATGACAATCCGCCTCGAATACAAAACTCCAGCGGAGTATTCTACAATGACTTCATTTTGTTTTGTAAATTTAACTGTGAATTATATTAAATATCTAACTAAATAATAGTGTTGTAGCAGAACAGCTAAATTACAGTGTAGTAACTTACAATACAATAAAAGACACAACGTAATAACAATTAAACATTTTACTGCATAGGAGAAGATATTTCACTGTATATTTACAGCAATAAACACAAGTAACAAGCAAAAATACTGACTGCCACGTTAATACTACTGCGGCTAAATAAAGCAGTCTTTGGTTTATATTACTGCTCTTCCACAGCCGTTAACAAAGAAGAAAACAACAATAATAAAAGAGGAAGAACACGGGATATATTAAAGATTTTTTTTATGATATGAACACCGCAGCCGATCATTTAAGGTCCAGACTGAATATCAAAACAGCTAAATATTCGGAAAAAACCACACTTAACATTATAATGTGCAGATTTAATGGACTTAATAATTTATGTGTATGTCTTTTACTATGTGCGAGGCACGGCTCGTAAAAGCTCCGTCATTTTATACTAAAATACAACTTAATAACCTTTTATCCTGCATTAAAGTCCACTACAGCAATAACAACTTTCTATACAGACTTTTTCAATATTCCCTCATTATACTGAGTCAGTAAAACGTGACAGTACATTAGGCTTGTGCGATATAACTATTTAATCGTATCTACACGATATTACACTGCCATGACATCCAGTGACGTCTACTTCAATTATATTACACTACCAGGCCTGCTAAAGTTTACGCTTTTTGAGTTTTCACTCCAAAAATATGTCAAAAAGCAATCTTTTTCTCTCCACTAATACGGGAGGTGAACGAATTGATATCAACATAAATCTGAAATGATTGCACAAGTGTTTGATTGAACTGCCACTGACCAGAAGCCCCGCCCACTCCCCCATGCCTTCTCTGTATCAGGGTAAATAGAGAATGTTTTGAGTTGATTAATATGAAATAGAATCTCCTCATTTATATACGACTTAGCTTACATTTGATAAGTATATATTGAACAACAGTTCATTCATATTTACATATTAACATAATGAACTAAAAGGATTAAATAGGCCTATAACACAGTGTCAAATCTAACACGGCACAAATAATGTTTGTCTTTCGCCAGTCAGACGCTAAGAGCAGCAGCCTCAGTGAAAATGTCGGTCGTGTGGAAATACAGCAACAAATATGTGAAAGGATTATATCGGAAATGCAATGTTACGTATTTGCAGAGTCATCAAAAGTCTTTGAGTTTTTGAAATTGCCGCCGCCGGCAAGCAGTTCCCGACTGCACAGCTTGTGATAACACATAACGCCGTCCGCTACTCACAACCGAAATGGTGGACACGCTCCACTTTTTTTTTGCTAACAGTTGTGGCCGATTAAATCCTTCATGTATCGTATATTAAGAATGATAAAGTGGGGAAAATTAATATCACACAAGCCTAGTGTACACCGATTAAAACCTGCGTAAAACAGATACTATTTAATACTTTTTCTTCTCATACAATATATTTCCTGTTAGCAAACTAAAAAAAAGCCAATTGTTTCATCAAATTGTTTCATCCAGCACTAACTTTCTGAATTCGCACATACACTCTTAGGAACAAAAAGGTACTTACTGTAACTTTAGTAGGTTTCATTAGAGCTTTCATTAAAAAGCTAATTAGCCAATTTAAAGTCAGACTATTTTCACATTTCCAGATGAAAGATTCATACTAATGGGACCCTTGAGCAGAAAAGCAAACGCGGAGGTGCCGACATTTACGCTTTACCCGCATACAATTTTTAAACAAAAGTTTTTTCCGCCAACTTTATATAAACTTTGACCTGCGTATATGAAAACACGGTAGGGTGCGTTTCTGTACTGATAATAATAATAAAAGCAGAGTGTTATTTAAAAAAATATATATTTTCTTTTATATTGCAGTCTATGATCATTTTCTTTTTTTTAATATACTGAGTATTCTGCGTTTATATTTGGGCCAACGAGTCGTTTGATCTTTCACCTTTTGTATCAGTAATAAAAAGTGGATTTGTGTAAAGCTGCTTAAAATCAGAATATAAAAAATTAACATTGAATTAAAACATGTGAAGACTTTTTTTTTTTTTATGCTGATGCTCACGTCTACAAAAGAAAATCACTTGTAAATATCTTTCGCTGCAGCTTATTAATAATTGCATTATCATAACGGGCATTCACTTACTTTTATAATTTACAATGATAATTTTCTCTATAATTATAATTCCCTTATAATTTCCCTTTAGAATAAGCGTTTACACGTTTATGCCTATTGATATATGCTAAGATTTTGGTGGTAAAAGTCTTCACAATGCTAGCACCTCTACAAATGTACACTTCAGTACCTTTTTCCTGTGAGTGTATAAAGTTAGAATAAACCCCACCCTATAAACCCTGCATTTGACTTTTCTGCATATCCCTCCTCTATACTGTGTCATTTTAGAATTACAGAATTACAGCCGCTTTTTAACATCAGCTGGTCAAAATTAACATTTGACTGAAAGACGTCAGTCTGAGCTACGGGCGAGGCAACAGGAGGCTTGGCTTCTTTCTGATCGACTGTTTTGGTCCTGGGGACTTTGTGACGTCCATCGCAGACCTGATCTCGGTCTATTCCGACAGCTTCAAGTCTCAGGTGGCCTACGCTGTGGCTGCACGAGCCATTTTATGGACTCCGGGGGAATTTTCATAAGTCTAAACACACACACACACAGCAGATGAACAGAATTTTGTAATAATAATAATAATAATAAGCAGAAGAAGAACATTAATAATAATAATCATTGCTGTGAAGCTGCTTTGTGACAATGTCTGTTGTTAAATGCGCTATATAAATAAAGTTGAATTGAATTGAATGATAATGCAGAATATTTGTCATCCTTTACTTCACATCAAAACTCCCAGAGCACATCCTGGGTGTTCCCTTCATATTTGATTATAAAATTCCAAAATGTCGTACTTAGTGGAGATCATTTGTATAAACACTGAGTGATGCCGCAGTTCTGCCGCAGTTCTGCCGCAGTCCTGCCCAAGCTCCGCCCCCCAATCACGCGCCCCTCCGTCATCGTTTCACCTGCGCTTTCTTATTTACGTCAGTGCGGTCGGTGTCTGTATATATAAAGTACCTGATTTCCCTGCATGCTTTGCAAAGTTTGCAAAACTCAGCTGGTTTTTGTTGAGCTTGGGAAGGTGAGGGGGGAGTGAACAAGTGTGAACAAGTGTGTAAAAAATACAACAATAAATATTCATTCCTAATTTGTATCGAGGGAATTATATGTAACGTGATTATGTATTATAATTGAGTAACTATAATCTATATCATAGTTTTTATAATTATTTTGGTTAGCTGCAGTTTAGAAGCTTCACATATGATACTGACCACTTTTCAGGTGCATAATTATTAACTGTGGCCTGTTCATGGCTGTACAAAGTATAGGCACCCCTGCACCCCACCCATTAACGGAAATGCAAACACCACTGCAATAATATCTGTTCAGTGGTCAGCCTAGAGGGGTGCCAATACTTTATGCAGCGCATCAGATGGACTACAGCCTCTTAAATGTACACCAACAAAGTAGATCTGGTAGAAACGGGTGTATATAAATCAGTAAATCTCTTTTATTTACTTTTTCCTGATGGAAACTCAAGTCAAGTCATAAAACACCTTCAAACAAGAGCATGAAAAGCCGTAAAAGTGTTTCTGTCACGTTTAGACATTTTCCTGGAACAAACCAACCAAATCGGAGCAAACAGTCTCTCCTATTGTTCCACTGCCATGCTGAGGTTCGCCTGTAGAGCCGAGCGCAAAAGCTGGAAACATCTGAACTGTACGTGACCTTCAGCATGGAACTCTGTGACTCAATTTGGGCCGCACCCATAACTGAGCTTAGTCTCTCTCTCTCTCTCTCTCTCTCTCTCTCTGTTTTTTGCACATACATGTGAATTAAAAGAAGACCTCTGTGAGGTCAGTAGGATGGAAATGTGTGATCTGTGTTTAAGAACTGAATGTGTTTTCTAGAACAGCAGATCTGCCAGTGGTGCAGCGGCAAATCACAGGTTCGTATTAATGTCAATACGCTCGTTCTGATCTGTTATGGTCTCTATAGCAACTGCAGATTTTCTGATGTTGATGGAAGGAGTCTCCAGTGTCAGCGCTTTGTAACAGTCAGAGATAGAGCTGTGGGTTTTCAGGACAGATGAATTCGCGCTTCTTTGTGGATTCTCGGTAACATGACAAACCTTTTTTGCCTTATTAACTTATCTGGGAATGTGTGTTGATGTCACATTGCACAGAAATCCCCAAAACGGATTGGAATATGTACTGGAATCCGAGAAGTGAACTATTTTCCGTTCAGTATGCCGTAACATGACTTGACCCCCAACTAGAAGTTTTAATGTGATGAATAAAGGTGTGTGTGGTGGATGGCTGGTGTGTGTGTGTGTGTGTGTGTGTGTGTGTGTGTGTGTGTGTGGTGGATGCTCTGCTCACCCTCATGGCGCTGGATATCCAGGGCAGGAAGCGGGACACTCGGGTGTAGACGCCGGGCTTCTTTGCCATGGCGCAGCCCGTCCCCCAGCTCACCACGCCCAGCAGCCTGTAGCGGCTCGTCTTAGAGAGACAGTCGGCCGCTACGAAGGGACCACCGCTGTCTCCCTAAAGTAAACAGGTAAACAAGGAGTGATTATAAAGTGCTAAGGCACCTCGCAGGATCTTAATGAAGAATGATGGTTAAACGGCGCCATCTTGTGTCCTGACGTTACTCTGCAGATCATGATCAGTTACCTGACAGGAATCGGTTCCTCCTTTTTCATAACCGGCACAGAACATGGTGGTGGTGACCTGGTTGTCATAGTAATCAGGGGCGTTACAGACAGCATCGCTGATTATTGGAATGTGGGCCTCCTGGAGGATCGTCGCCTGCGTGCCTGAAGAGGAGAGAAGAATAAAAAGACATGAAGATCAGCAGAAATAAAACACACTGGAGACGAGGGATGAGGAAGACCTATGAGCCACAGTCGGGGTGAAACCAGATGCAAGCTCCTTGGTATTATTATAGTATATACTTACAACTTAAAGGAGCAGTCTGTAATTTTTTTAAATTGCCTCTGAGGCAAACTGCCACTCGGACTCTTTTTATTTTCCTCAACTGACTCCATCTCTAAATCTAAAAATAAATAAAAAAATCTAAATGACAGATTTAGCCAGATCTCCTGCATGGAAAGATCACAGTTTTTTAAAGGGAATCTAAGATATCTGTAAAATTATATCATTATTACAGATCTAGAAATTCTGTTTTTCACAATACAAAGTGCTGACAAAAAACACTGTAGTGGTAAGAATGCTTTTGGGAAAAGAACTTGCTAACAGGTTCGCTTATAGGCCCTACTACGCAGAAGTACAGTTATGCATTACAGTTAGTGTGTAATTTTTGGCTTAGCAACTTAAAGGAGCGGTTTGTAATTTTTGAGGCCTCTAAAATGACCTGTGGGGCAAACTGCAATCGCCACGTTCAACCTTTTGTATTTCCTCTAACTGTTAAAACTACATGTGAATTGACTTTTAAGAAAAAAAATGACAAAGCGATGCTGTCAGGTCTGGGGGCGGAGCTAAATTCTGAGCTAGAAAATATGTAAACAGAAACCTAAAAATGATGGAAATCTTTACAAAGTGAACTAAATTTCTTTAAAAACATAGGTTGCTTTTGAAACCTGCATTTTTTTTTTCTTCAAGAATTATGATGTACGCGTATGTATGGTGTATCGTATGGATGCACCCAGACATTATTTATCACAGTTCTAATTTCAGGGTTGTTTCGGCATGCTATGGTTTGATGCTGCAGTGTGTATGAAGGCTGACTGACCGTAATACTCGACGTTTCCCCAGCCCGTCACCGTGCCAATCTGACCATCGACCAGCCGCTGACCGTAGGTGGGCAAACACACGGGCTGGATGTAGTCTAAAGGAAATGCGTGTATGAATAACACCAGTAAACTTAATAACATTTTCATTTTTGGTTAAGTAATAAGTAGTTAGCTAATTAGAATTATATAATGCGGTAATATTTAGATATGACTTTAAATCTATGTAAATGATTGACAAAAAGTCGACCTCCTCAATACCAGAGTTACATCAAACTTTATTCCTGGTAAGAATAAAATCTCGAGAGCAAGCTAGGCTAGTTAGCTAGCTGATACTAGCTAGGATTAAGCACAGAGGACTTTCTGGGAAATAGGCCTAGCATTGCCTTGTAAACACTTTTTAAGAAGACTGAGGTACAGATCAAATAAGAGTGCATTTGTGTGTGATAAACACATGCAAATGATTTTCTTCATGTCAGACGGGAACTGACCGAGGATCTGTGATTTCACTCGATTGCACTAATTAGAGCGAGGTCTTTGTGCAGGAGCTCATTAGTGAAATCTGAGGTTCAGATGGAACAGATATCAGCAGTCACAGCGGCTCTCGTTCAACAGCTTCAGACAGATTGACTGATAAACCCAGATGACTGATAAAGCTGAATGAATCCATATTCCCTGTGTAGCTCTTGCCAGTCAGTTGTGTCATTCGACACAGCTTCAGTTTCCGGGAGCTCCGGACTCCTGTGTGGTGCTCTGCTGAAATAAACCCCCAGTTTTGAGCAGGTGTTCATTTACATGCCGATAATCTGCAATTCCTGGGTGATATTGTACCGAGCCCTGACTATCTGGACAACAGCGTGAAACCGCTTCATCACTGCAGCTACAAAGTTTCGCATGAACATTTTACAAATTCCTGCTTCGTGATTCTGATAGCATTGTCTTTTGTTCAGGCCTGAGATCCGCAGAAAACAGGGCAGCCTTGTTCTCCACACTTCCTGGCAACCTGAAACCGCGAGGAGAAACTGCAGCCTACGACACTGCAGCGTTTCCTCAGAATCCAACTCAGACTTCTAATTTCAGCCTTCTGATCACTGTTCACCTCCCCAAACACCTCTACAAAACATCACATAAAGCACTTTAAACACAATATCGGGCAGAAATCACACAGACGGGATGAACATTTTGTCTCAAAATTATTTACGGAAAAAAGCTTTTCCCTATCTTGGTCGTTTTTGTTTCCAGCTGAATTACCCATGTATAATATAATAATACAATACAATAAATAATACAAGAATTGTAGATTTATAATAGATGTATAATTGTAGATTTTATAGTTATATTAGTTATATTAAGTTATACTAATTCTCCCGTATATGTATTTATCCTGCAAACACCTTTATGAGGTAACAGTAACGTGTATAATACTATAATGTGTGATGTGAGATTGTGTATTGTTTTGTGTTGTTATAGGAAAGTAATAATGGTGTACAGTGATGAAGAGTATACAGCGGTACCACACCGAAGTTTCCTCTAACAGCACATCCTGAAGTGTTTGATTCTTCTAGCACCACACAATTATATATATATTTATATGTATTAAAGAATCTGCTTATAGTTACATTTCATATTGTGGACACATCTGGAAGACAAGTTAGTTCTAGCAGCTGTAAACACTCGTTCCCTTACCAACCTCTCTTTTCTTTTTTGAAGTTAATAAGACGAAAATGTGTCATTTTACCAAGAATCTGCAAAGCAAAGCTTACAAAGCACTGACACTGGAGACTCCTTCCATAAATCGCCTTACAGAAAGCATCCCCATATAAGCCATTTCACACATTGTAAAACCTGTACACGTCCCTGTGAATCAGCTGTTACTATAGAAACGGCTGCGTATTAGAACCAGCGCAATTATATTCCATATATTGATATAACTCTAGCTGCTGTTATAGAAAACTAATCAACACCTTCTCTGCCCAATCAGAATCCAGACTTTGATAGCACTGTGGTATAATTCCAGATGTTAATTTAAATGATTGTAAAATATAAAAACAGCCTTCTGATGCAGTGCAGACGTGTGCGGCGCTTGACGGCTCACCAGTGAACTGCAGAGGCTTTGTGAGAGACAGCACGGCGATATCGCGGCTGTTGTCGTCGATGTTAGCGTCCACGAAGGGCAGGTAGCTGCTGTGATACACCACCGTCTTCACCTCAGCGATCACCACGTTCTTATGGATGGGCGTGTTGTAGATGGAACCCATCAGAACCCTCCACCTCGACACGTGACGATATCTCCTGATTACACACAAACACAAACCGTGAGTGTGGATCAAAACGAAGTGACCACGTAAACCCCAAACTGATTTATTTCACTTTCACAGCTAAAAAAGACACTTTAGCTTCCGCCTGAACGTGCAATATGAGAAGAGCATTCTTATCTCCTTCTTCTTCTTCTTCTTCTTCTTCTTCTTAAATTAATCATTTATTACTAAACAAAATATCTCTGCAAAACAATGATATTTATAATGGCCACTACAGTAACAAGAGGACAGCTAACATGAGCTTACTTTTACATAAACAGATGAAAATAATCGTTGATATGGTGAAGTTGTCTGTAAGAAGAAATGTGTTTATGTGGCGTTTATGGAAGGAGTCTCCAGTCTCAGAGCTTTGTAACAGTCAGAGGTAAAGCTGAAAGCTTTCAGGACAGACGGGTTTATGCTTCTTTGCGGTTTAACACGAAAAGCTGTGTTGTTTTTTTTTTTGAGAGAAAAAAGAGAGGCCGGTGAGGGAACGGCCGTTTATAGCTGCTATAACGTAAGTGAGAACAGGAACTGACTCCACGACATTCAATGTAAGTATAAACGGATAAAATGGACAACATGTCATTGTTTTATGAGTAAAACACGTGTGTGTGTGTGTGTGTGTGTGTGTGTGTGTGTGAGACTCACTCAGGGAAGCAGTGTGCTGCACTGATGATCCAGCGGTCTGATATGATGGATCCTCCACACTGGTGAACTCCGTCGTACTGCAGACTGACCTGCCACGGCCACGAGCCCTGTCGCGCATCCACACCTCCCACGATCCGCTCCTCAGGAAGCATCCGCCTTCCACAGTCTACACACGGACACGACAAAACCCTGAGACTTACACCACTGTCAAACCTGTCCCCTTTTATATCCTGCATATATATGACACTAGACCATGTACAGAATTTGATCTTACCTTGACAAAGCACTTGAACAATCTGTCCTTTTTCACATTTACTGAAACACACACAGGTCAAAATCACAAAACGATTCTTTTAAGTGATTCGAATCATTTCAGTTCGGTGCATGATTTGAATCTTTGACTCAGTGATTCATTCATTCAGAAGGGATTTGATTACAAGCCTTTTCATTTCTATAAATAGTGTTAAGCAGGGAGGGGTGAGAGCATCAGATTGATACCGGGTACAGTACGGGGATCACCATGTTCAGGATTGATAAGAAACGTCGAGCAGAACAATTGTCTCATAAGAAAGAAAAAAAAAATGATAAAAAATTTCATTCGGTATCTAAAAAAATATTTGATACTGGAACATTTTTTTTTTACCATTTTGGAAAGTTCAGCACAAATCAAACATCAGGTTAAATCAGCTTTACTGAGAACACTGCAGCATTTTAAAAATGCTGTTTTATTTAACATTGAAAAGACCGAAGAAGGAAAAAAAAAGACTGAAAAGTGTTCAAATATAAACCATATCGCTATCATAATGTCATATTGTGATGTAATTGATCAGGATATGGATGTTATGGTGATGTCACCCAGCCCTGCTGCAGTCTCACCACGGATACAGCGCGGTGCTGATCTTCTTGCCGTACGTTAACTCGCTCTCTTTGACGCAGAAGAACTCGTGGCCGCTGCTGCTGCTGTCAGGAGCGCATGTGACGGAGAAATTTATTGCCCTGAAAAAAAGGGCAAAAAAAAAAGTTTTATCGCTCTTTGTCTCTCTTTGCTTTCGTAATGTTTCTCGTCCTGACGTTACCTGATGAAGCCCATCTCCTCACAGCTGATGGCGGAGAGCAGCTGATTGGCGCCGGACGAGCAGACGTGTCTCCACCGCCGCTGGGCGGAGTCAAACACCCGCAGTCTCTGGTCCGCTACGCTCACCTGCACTGTGGGGAGGAAGAAATGTGCAGAGACGGCAGTCAGATAAGCTGATAACTTCTGGAACACTTCAGGAATGAAATGCTGGTCTAATATTATCTTACCGTCGTATAAACCCATGTCCTCTGCTGTCTTTATGTATGTAGCTGCAAAACAACACACGGTCACGGTCTTGTGACATCATCATATCACACCAGCACCAAGAATGGATCAGTATACCGTATGTTATGTAATATCTCTGATACCCGCCTTTATTACGAGCTATAATGAGCATTGCTGTTCCGGTTCCGCCTTTTATTTCTGAAATATTTTCTCTTTTATAAACGCTGGGCACAAATCTCAGCGAACGTTTTCTCCTTTGTTGGCGATTTCTTCGCAAAAACCTCAAAATTACATCTCGTGATAGATATTGACGAAGATTTCGCTTCCTTCTTTCCTTCCTTCGCGCCTTGTCTGATTATTTTTTTTCTTTCCCTTGCTGATTTCTTTCATTCATTCATCCTTTGTCCTTCCTTTATTTTGAGATTTATGGTTATTTCTTTACATGCTGTAAGACTATACACTGTAAAATTTTGTACACATAACACACTGTATAGTATTTATACTATAAATAGACACAGACAGTAAAATGTTTTTTTCCCCAAACACACAGCTCAGTGTTTCATTTTGCGCTGATGTTCTGCTTGTAATTTGTCAAAATGTGAGTAAAACTGCTGCTTATATCATTTTATTTATCAGTGTTTTTAGTGTTAGGGCCTGTATTTAAATTGCACATTCCTTGTAGATCCTTTACACTTCACCTTTATGTAAAGGACTACTATTAGAGTAATACAGTTCAGTGATACTCCACTTTCATCCTTAAAAGTCATAAACAGTTTAAAGTTTTGAGTTTGGTCTTTAAAACGAACAGCTTTTTTTCCTTTAGATGTAATAATAATTGCAGAGACACAGGAGAGTTCGTTCATGGATTTAAAAACCTGAAGACAAAAAAAGGCTGATGTGGTGAAGTTTTCTGGCAGGGAAACGTGTTGGAAGGAGTCTCCAGTGTCAGCGCTTTGCAACAGTCAGAGGTAATGCTGTACGTATAAGATTTCCGACATCTTCAGTTTACTACGTTTCTTTGCGTTTTTGTTTTAACCTGACAAGCTTGCATCTGTTTTTTTTTTTTTTTTTTGTAAACGGACAAAAAATGCCTCAGGATGTAAAACAGGATTTATTCCTACGGCAGGATGTGCTCTCATAGGAAAAGAATCAAAGTCAGAGTGGTAACTGTAACTCCTCGTCTTCACACCTGCCTGTGGTTTCTTATTTTACTATAGAAGCACAACACACGGTGCTTTATTCCATACTTGACACACATTTCCCAGAGACGCCAGCAGCAGCAGGACTCACCCAGGGCCCAGATTGCAGCTCCCAGTCCCGCCAGGAGCACGGCACTCACTCCCACAGCCACAGCGGCTCGCCACCGGCTACACAGGGCCATCCCTGGAGCTCCTGTCAGACCCACAACACAAGAGGCGCGTTCAGGATCATCACAATATACAGAAAACGTTCAAGATCTCACTGGAGCTTCCTTTCTGTCCTGTGTGAGGTGTGTATAATATTATACTATTATTACAGTATTACAACACTCTACATGACCTGTTCTTTCTTCTTAGTTATCGTTATAGTACATGTTACTGATGTTGTGAACATGAACATGAGAAATGATTCTGCTGAAATCCAGAGCGAGTCAAAAACGAAACGCAACGACGTGTGTGCAGACAGAGACGAGAGGAGAATGAGATCAATAGTCCAAAGTCAACACGTCCATGGACACAAAGTAAACTGCGGATTTAATACCAGTGCCATAATCTACCCCCTTTTCTCTCTCTCTCACACACACACACACACACACACACACACACACACACACACAGAGCAAGTGTCACACTGTCCCAGGACTGGATTCATCAGATCTGGCCATGAGGCGGTGACCTGTTACATAAAGCACCACGTGCGCCAAGCGTGCCAAACTCTTTATTACATTTCTAAATACATTCTGCTAAAAACATAAACACATTTTGTATTAAAGGCTTCTTTAATTCCGTCTGCATCAGCGTGTCAGTAGATATATTGACACGAACCTTGTTAAGAAAGTGACAGATCGCGTTTCGGATACTGATTTCCCCTGCTCACGAGCTTTAAAACATCGCCGGTTTATATCATGTAAAGTCGTTATATCGTACAAAACTTGGTATAGATACAAAAAGATTCTTAGGAAACAAATGAAGTTTGGGAGAAAGACCACATCTGAAGCCCCATCTTCTTTAACTTCCTATAAATTCCCATCTTTCCCTATCAGTGATATAGTTTTGGCACCCACCACATCGCCGTCTCCTGCTTCCTCCTGAACTCCTACCCGAGAGTCTTTAGTAGAAGGCCCGGCTATTCGGCGCAGAGCAGAACCAGCCCAGTTCTCTCAGTTCTCAGAGCTCACCTTCATTTTTACCATTCCATAACTTACTCTAAGTCATTCAGTTAACGATGTGGTCTGCGCATACAAGACCACATTCTGTGTGCTAAACCTAAATCTGTGTACTGTTACAACATGGTGAATGAAGCATTTCAGATATTTCTGTTTCATAACAGTACTATCTGAGTGAGATGTTATCAGAGCATGACCTTGGAGAAATAGCTGTCTAAAGAAACTGCACGCATGATACAAAAAACAAATCACTTCTTGGAGTCTCGCTGTGCTTAAGAAAGCGCACGAACACACGTCTCCAGCAGGGAATAAGCGTATATAAGGAATACGGAACACAAACTTCTGCATTCAGCCTTATTTAAAGTTATATATATTTAACTGATATATATTCTCTTTAAAAAATAGTTCACTCCCTGAAATGTAAATACGCGGCAACATTTCCTGGCCTGTCCCTGCGGCAGTGAGTCCGAAGCCCGGCAGCGGCCGGTGTGACCCATTTCACCACGGAACAAGCAGCACTTTTGTGTCGTACCTGAAAAAGTCCCGATGCTGTGATCTGGCACTGAGCACGGCTCTGTTTCCACACCTGACTGCTTTTTCAATTAAAGGCAAACACAGGCGCTATTTCTCAAACCAGAGATTGGGCAAACCCAGAACTGTATCAGCACTGACCAGCTACATGCACGGGATCCTATACAGTTTAATGAAGTGCGTCTGCTAGGAGTAAAGTTCTGCGATTGTAGTAAATATGCTTGTAATTCTCTCTGGACTGATCACAAAATGTGTGCCAAAAAAAAGAAAAAAATCAGAACAAAACATCCACACGCTCCCGCGCTGTCCGATTTCTTTTCAATTACATTTAATTCACTAAGAGATTTAACTCGTCTAATTCAGACGTTTTGAAATAGAATATTTATTAACAGTGGATGAAACTGAGAAGTTTTAAAAGCAGCAAATAAGCTAAAGACGTCATTAAACGAAAAGAACCTGTACCAGTGCACTCTGCCTGAGCTGAATCAAATCCAGCTGAATCAAATCAAAATGAATCATTTGTTTCCAAATCATTTATTCATCATTATTAATTATATTAATATTTTTTTTATATTAATATTAATTATATTAACATTATTATTATAACATTATTAACTGTTAATTAATTATTAATCATTTCATCATTGATTCGGATCAAGCTGAAACTATCACATTGTGATTCCATAAATTGAATCAAATGAAATGAAACTGAATTGAATCAAATGGAATCAAACGGAATCAAATTTTGGCACCCGGACTCAAACCGAATTGATTTAAACTGGATCAAGTCAAATAGAAATCACACTAAACTGAATCAAACTGCATCCAACCGAATCAAATAGAATCATATCTTGGGACAGAACTGAATCCAATTGAATCAAATCAAACTGAATTGTGATGTCCCTAGAGATTCCTTCTCTACAGTTCAGCCTGGCGTGTTTAGTTAAGTGTTTAGTCTAGGGTACAGGCTACTGTTTACATCCGAGTCATCACTGAGTCATGGACGTGAGTCATGAGTGCAACCGGAGCTCCACTTCTGGTAAAACAGATTAACGTTATTATGCGGAGGAATTCACTCGCTCCACAGACACACATGGAAGAAGTTCAATGAGTCTCCAGGAGAAACACTGACGCATCACTGACATGTGGCATTCCTTATAAATATCCACTATTTCTTCCATGGAATGACTACAACCGCACCAGCGCCAACTCGGTCACACCGTAACCCTCAATCATGATGTCAGCTATGTAGCAGGTTGTTAAGTGTACAGTGCGTGTGCCGGTTTACGCTGTGCTGTACTCGGCAGATTATTGCGGATGATACGGACACACCTTCCTGGTCAGGTTTCAGTTCAGAAGGCAGAGCTAAAAAAAATGACTTCTAGTAGCACTCTAAGGGTTGTTTTATTCATCGCTGCGTTCCTCTGAGGTGAGTCCGCTCTGATTTAATGAAGGATTCATAGTTCGGGTTCTTATTTAAAGCCTATAATCATATAACTGACATCTGGGTGAATCTGGAAATGTGCAGGATATTTATAAAGCTGTTTTTCGTACTGTAGCTACAATATGTACTGATGTCAGTCTGTGTATGTCTGTTAGTGCGACAAATTACCTTTTTTTTAAATTTTATATATTCTGCCACAGGATTCTGGATTGGTCAGAAGGTGATGATTATTTTTCCATAACAGCATCTCTGACAGTAGTCATCATTAATAACAATAACAACACGTTATCGTTTCTATAGTAACAGCTCATTCACAGGGACTCTTTCCGTTGAAGGATCATATAAGCAGAGTAAAGATATATGTAATTGTTTTTGTAATTTAACAATTTTTTGGAAGGAGTCTCCAGTGTCAGCGCTTTGTAACATTCAGACGTAAAGCTGTGACAGTTTTCTGACATCTTCAGGACAGAGGAGTTACAGGACACGTATTTGCAGGTTGTCTGTAACATTGCACGTTTTTGTCTTAGTAACGTCTAAGCGGAAAAAAAGGGCTGGAGAAGGAACGACTGTTTATAGCTGCTATAACGTAAGTGAGAACAGGAACTAACATGTTGTGGGCATCATTTTATTCACTGATGGTGTGAACGTTAGTTATTTCAGACGCTGATTATTCGTCCGATTTAGTTCCTTACTTTAGTGTTAGTTGATTTGGTATATTAACATTGAGGTTGATGTTGAATAATGATGGTTAAGACAACTTTAATGTAAAGTGCTACTGACATTTTGTATTGTTTTTACTGGATATACAGGACTCATGAGTGTAACCGCTTAAAATCGTAGCTGTTCATCTAAATCAAGATTTTTTTTCACATGAAATGTTTTTCCTCTCATTTTCCTGCGTCATCAGATGATGATAAAGAATGCTGTTCTGCAAAATTAACGCTGACGAATGTGATCACTCACACAAACCCGTATGTCTTGGCATTGTGTCAGTGGACAAACAACACAACACAGAGGCCAAGCTTGCAAAAGCCACACACTCACACACACACACACATATTTACATACACACTTCATCAAATGTCTGAAAAAAAAAGCGCTGCTGTTAAATTGTCACTGTTAGATCCATGCCTCCTGCGTGATTTATAACAGAGGGGATGCTGAGAATAAAGCACAGGCTAAAAGAGAACATGGTGTTTTGTCTTAATGCTGAAAACTAAAAAATCAACCATGAATGTGTGGAAATGTCGAAAATAGTTACTGATCTTATATTATGAAGATTTAACAACATATAAATAGTTCTAGAAACAACCCTGGTCGAAATCTTAGAAACAGAAGCGCATTATTAGTTAAACAGCTAGAAGGGAAAACAATGTTTGTAAAAACCACATGAACACAAACCCTGCCATATTCCTGACAATTTTCTCATGCTTGGAAATGATTACAATGTAGAAGCGAATTAAAACGCTACAGTGTCCCAAGAAAAGTCAAACAAGGAATAAGTAAGGCTAAAAACAAGGAATCTTACATTCAAATCTTCATCTTCAAGACTTCTTTGCCTCTAACATGGTCTCACACGTATGTGATCGCATGTGGTTTAGCTCAAATAAACATCAATTGTTCCTAACCAGCATGCGTGTTATATCTTACATTAAAAAAAAAAAAAACAGGTAAATATAAAGGCTTAACTGAAATCCTACAAGCATTTTAATCCATGATAACTAAAAATCTTTATATTAGGTTATAAAAAAGCAAGTGGTCACAAAGTGAACAAAAAATGGATGAAAAAAATGTTTGAATGATTCCTTGGACCAATCATATGTCAAGTCCGGTCTGACATGTCATCTGTTCCCTACTCACAACTTTAGTTAATAGTTACAATTAGTTCCCATTTACTGCTTGACGCACAAAACATAGAATTGTGGTTTCCTGTCATATCCCACCTGTCATTAATCAAAAATTTCCCGCTGGCTAAACTGTCCTGCGCTGAGCGCTACATTATGCATTCTAAGACCTCTGAAGATTTTTACGATGGAATTTACGATGGACGTTTTACGATGTCCATGACAGAATGAAGCTGAAAAACTGGCTATTAAAGCTCCACTCTGTGTGATTCTGCCCCCTGACCCCCCCTCTCTTACCCCTCCCTCTCCAAGTGTGTAATAGAGCGTACGGTGGCCGTCAGGAGCCTGCAGCGTACTTCCAAATACTTACATTCACACTCCCTTGCTTTTTCTGTGCTAAATAATAAGTATGGTCCTTCTTTGATCAAAATTTGGTTTCTTAAACTTGTTCTCCAGCTCCTGCAAAAAAATTCCTCTTCTTTCTTCTTCCTCGTCTTCCTTTCTTCGTCTTTGTCGCCCTTCCGGTGCTTCCTTCCGGATTCACGCTGCCACTTGTAAAAACGTGAAACGCAGAAGGCGCTCTCTAGAGGTTTGTCCGTTCCGGGCTACTGTAGCGGCGCGACATGGCGGCGCCGTAGAGGTGGACCCGCTCCCTATGTAGGTATAAAGGGCTCGTTCTAAACTTACGCAAACACATTATACACTAATTAATTTACACTTATGAGTTCCTTAAGTATATTATGGAAAATATAGTCCATTTCTGCTAATAGACACCCTCATAGTGAACCTTTACGCCAGCTTTAGTGAGCAAAAACGTCTTTCCCATAAACAGACTGAGTAATGTTCATCCCAAACACTTCTCTCAGCAGTGAATCATCATCAAGTGTTATTTCTGTCCTTGGTCTATCATTTGGGGAAAAACATTCTCAACACTTCACTTATTTCATGTGGACAAACAGGCCAGTGTTGACCTTTGACCTTGTTACAGTACTAATAACTAGCTATTACACCCAGTTTGAACAAAACATGTCTAATCCACTTCAGTCCAAGCTCATTAATGTTTAACAGATGTGACTAGTTCCATGTCTGCTGTCAAAATAGGAGAGAAAAGGCCCAGACCGTGTGTGTGTGTGTGTGTGTGTGTGTGTGTGTGTGTGTGTGTGTGTGTGTGTGTGTGTGTTCTGGAACTCACCGATCTTTTTCTCAGTCATCTCCCTTCGGAAAGAAAAAGCGGAGAAAAGTGAAAGGAAACCACAAGGATGCGGCTCGCCTCCAAAATCCTCCCCTCTTTAACTCACCTGCAAAGAATTGATTTATCATTTAATTCATAATCATTATATATTTATTTATCAGACTCCAGCAGCTAAAAACGGGTTAAGCAAGTTAAATAAACCAAAGGGCAAACCGAGTTACAGACTGAAGTGAACGGGCCAAATCTGGGCAATTTATTAGGATTTAGAGGAAAATGTTATTAAATATTTAAATATATAAAAACGTTTGACTTTGAGAACTGGGTTATGTTTATGTTATTAGCCTAGCACCTGATAGCAATCTTCAGAAAAAGCTCAGGCCCGAAATTTCGGGTGAGAAATGACTGATTTAATAAGTCGCATCGTTTAGAGCAGCTTTCAGGCTGAGCCGCTAAAACATGCGCCTTTTTTTTGCTTCTTTTTGTTTTTACAAAAAGTAGCTTTCCTTTCCTCTCTTTCTCCCGTTCAGGAATACAAGCTCTCACCTTTTTCCTCGTAGCAGGTGTCTTTCTGTAGAAATCCTGAAGAAATAAGCAAAGAAAGTGAAGTGAGAGTTTCCTCACCGCAGCCACGCTGACATTTAGCTGCTCCCCGGAGTCGCACCGCTTTTATATTTTGGGTAAAAAGAAGCTTTTTTCTTGGACAACCAGGACAGAAGCTGTTCCTCTCGCGCTCCCCTTTCGTGTCTCTCTCTCTCTCTCTCTCTCTCTCTCTCTCCTTCCGGTGAGTGGAAGCAGTCCCCGGGGGCCAGGTGTGCGTTAAAGGGGGGTTCAGGTGCGTCTCAAACCACGCGCTATTGTACTGAACAGTGCGTCATAACACTGGACTACAGCCTAACACTTGTAAGCACGCACTATATCTAAGTACAGTAGTACAACTTGTGACGTAGGAGGTACAGGGGGTCCGCAATGGCCACGCCCCAGACCGCATACCTTTCAACGCACGAGACTTCTGCATACAAGCATCAAAAAAGCATGCTTTAATCAAGGAAAATAGTCAACGTTTCCAACCTGTGGTTGATTATTTCCCTGTTACGGCACGTCCTGGCAGCAAGTGTTTTATTCCTCCACAGTAACTGGCCAAAAATGCCACATCATATATAAAAATTTTTTTTTTAGTTTATAGTTACACTTAATGTTGTAGAATGCCCAATTAGTTTGTGTTCTGGCTTATGCTGAGATCAGCTTACATGATATATCGTCTTTCGCGATGGTGTCCATGTGAGATTAGGCAATCATATAACAGTGCCATAGATTCTTGCCGTGTCTTGATCAGGACACAAGTTTGGCTAGAACGTTTGACCCCGATCAGTCAGCGTTCATGTCCTTACGTGTCATCAGGGAGGAGGGTCAAGAAACTGTCAATCATGGCTAGAGGAACGTCAAAAACACATTGTAGAAGTTGTCAAACTAGGTGAGAACATTCTGTCATTCTAGACTTTTTGTCAGGATGTCATGGGACGTCCCAGATGCTACATGGCTGTTCTTCGGTTGCGTGACACTGCAAGCATTGCAAACACTGCGATAACACTGGGCTATCGTTCCTGATGATCATAATCGGGCCCAACACTGGAAATTTGTCACCCATGACAAAATCAGGCTGAATTCGAGTAAGCTGATCTGGGCATAGCAATCATTCCCCTCACCAGTGTCTCTCATGCACTTCTGTGGTACAGTTTACAACAGACCATAATGATATGGATTGTAACCACGGAAACATGTACAGTCACAGAAGTGAGTGGCAGAAATAATGGTGACTTCCTCTAACGACCATGACAAGCACACACACACACGCACCCTCACACACACACACACACACGCACTCACACACACATAAAAGGAAGTAAAATGGAAGAACCACAAGATTCTGAAACATGTTCCTCTTCTCTTCAGATTTGTGTAAGATCAAGATGGATAAGATGTGCGAGCATTGTGCTGAGAACAGATGGCTGTGGACATCTCTGATTATTTCAGGTGAGGACAGTTAATTAATTGATTGAACTCTTAAAAATTCATTTATCAGTCATTTCATTTTAGCATCCAATTAAGTTAATCAATGTAGAAAAAAAACCAATCAAGAATCGTTCCAGTTCATCACGAGCCATGACCTTCTCATGCTACACAGTGTAGTTAGCACTATAGCTATCCGAGCGTGTCCCAGCCGCTGGACTGCAGTGTGGAAGCTGAGGATGAGCAGCCCTCGTCCTACATCAGTAAAATGGTTCAGTATGCTGGAAGCAAAGATAAAACGAGGCATCTACTTTTCCTCCCTAGATCGCATCGTCTAGGTTATTCTGAAAAAACCTGCTGAGTTTTGCTTCAACTTTAGGTTGTGATATTTATCCAAGTCAGCCTGTTTTCTTTTCTTAATGCCAGGCTAAACTAGCATCACTTCCAGTAGCTAACAACTGTCAAAGTCAAATTCTAGTTCACAGTAAATAAGAGTTATTAACAGGATAATTTTACTTCTGATTAAATCATGAGCAAATGATGTACCGTCGTTTGAACGACACTTTCAGGCAAAATCTTTTAACAGTTCTGGATAAGAATAAAATAAAATTACGTGACAGTAACCCATTCATTAATTATTTCATCAGTTAATGCATTTACTTTGTACTTTTCAACACTTAACTTTATTTAAAAGAAACTTTTTTACTTTGACTGGAATATTTTTTGGCTTCTACTATTATCTATAATTTCCATCCATCCATCCGTTATCTATACCGCTTTATCCATCTGCATCTTCGGGTGAGAGGCGGGGTACACCCTGAGAGAGAGAGAGAGAGAGAGAGAGAGAGAACATAAGACTGACTCCACTGGAGCTGGAACAATGACATGCCTCTGTCTGTCCTCTATCTTCCTGCTCCTGTAGCATTCATTCCTGGAGTCGCTCTGACAGGCAATTGGGTGGTCCATGTTCCCATGAACCCCATCCTGGCCCCTCATGGTTCTTCAGTGACGATTCCATGCACTTACAACTTCTCTGAGTCTGGGTCACATCAAGTGCAGTCTGAGATGTGGTGTCTGAACCAGAGCCTGTGCATCACACCCACCTACGTGTACCACAGCGCCAACGTCTTCCCCGAGCCTGCGTACCGGGGCCGGGTCCAGTACCTGGGCTCGCTCGGCTCCAAGAACTGCTCTCTCAGGATAAGCGACCTGAGGATGAAGGACGGCGGCGTGTACGTGTTCCGCTTCATCACCAACCACACTGTGAAAAAGCTGCCGGAGCAGAAGGGCGTCACGCTGCAAGTGACAGGTCAGCAAACTTCACGTAACTGAGATACGATTTGTACAGCAATATTTAACATTCGTATCGTTTACATTTAACCTCAAAGTATATTTTTGGGAAAGGAAAGGTAAACAAATTTATTACTACATGCTTAGTTTATGTTTTATTTATTTAGTTAGTTAGTTAGTTAGTTTTATTTTTTATATGTTGTGGATTTATAAATATTGTTATATTTAATTTCACTCATGTAATTGTGATTAAATATTTTTTCATATCCATTTTTAACATAATTTGTTTTATGGCGAGATGGAACTGGAGGTCATTCATATGTAATTTGCTTTAAGAGATTTTCCTTTATTTCATGCTCTACAGATTTGAAATGTAATTTTTATATTTTACATTTTAGGATTAATTTTACGTTTACTTAGAACACGAAACATTTAGTTTTTCAGATTTTCAGCTATTTTTGAGTACATTCTTCTGCTTTCTTATTACATGAGGTCACACAGTGAGAAAAAGTGTAGATCATATTTTCTAAAACATTTTATTTTTAGCTGTTGATTTTCATATAGAATTGTTATGCATTTAATATGTTTGCTAAGGAGTAGGGCCAAAAAGTGCTTGGCCCCCGTAATCGCTACTAATATATTTATATGACTAATACTGTTTGTTTGTTTTTTTATGTAGTATGTACTTTTTTGACTTTTAATTACAATAAAAGTCTATCCTATACATTTTTAAGATTTTTTTGCCCATTGAGGCTCAGCATCACTCACATATTCATCTCAACTGAACACTTCACACAATGTTACATTCCTTAATTATACTGACTTTTTTGTAACTTTTACCTATTTTGCTGGACCGCAGGTTTTGATCCTGTGCTCGTACTGAACAGAACATCATTACATGGTTCTGATACATGTGCAGGTTGGATAGAACCATGTACAAATCATGAAGCCTGAATTTCTACACGGCGTCTTTTATTTTTATGCCACCCGCCACACATATGTCTGTCCCAACACACCATGACTCAAGAACGAAATAAAGTTTAAAGGTCAGACATTTCCTCAAAGAAACCCAACGTTTATGTTCTATTAATGACCTTAAAGGGGAAGTGAAAGTAACTGTCAGGCATGTATACAATCTTACAAAACGCTTCTTTAATACCTATTTCTAAAGGTTCTGAGCAAACGCACATGGTTCTACATGGAACCCTGTCTGATAGCTTGCAGGGTTCTATGCAGAAAATCCTCTAAGGGCTGTGTTTTTTCTTTAGACCCCCCAGTGAACACCTCAGTGATGATCACCACTTCAAGGAAGATTGTCGAGGGAACGTCAGTCACGCTGTCCTGTACCAGCTTCACCGCCTGGTCCCCGACCACCTTCAGGTGGTACCAGACGAACAGATCCGCCACTTTAAGAGGCACAGGCCAGACATTGAATTTACAGCATCTCCGTTCTGAAGACAGCGGGATGTACACATGCGTAGCCCAAAACACCTGGGGCTCCCAGAATGCCACCATCACACTCACGGTCCAGAAAGGTAAATACAAAGTCTTGACACAGTCTTGAGTTTGTTAATGTTCTTTATATAAGTTAGGAATAAAACACTCTCTATCCGGCTGATATAATAAATAATCTACCATGGGGTGTGATGAAGTGGACTTAATGTTATCATCTTGAAGCTGATTATTTTTTCAAGGCAGCACATTATCAACATTTATTTATTTATTAGGGAATAACATGTACTTGTTATCCATTTATAGTTACATTTAATGTTCATGTTCTTCTCGTTATAGCAGCTATAAACAGTCCTTCCCTCAAATTCTCTTAAGGTTCACAGGTCACAATTTGCGGCCAGTCATATTACCAAGAAACCGCAACGCACAAAGCCTTTCATTCTCTCAGAAGACGTCCTCATAGCAAATAACTTTACCTCGGGCAACTACAAAGCGCTGACACTGGAGACTATTTCCCGAATTGATTAAAAAAAAAAATCTGCGTATATAAAACGTAGCAATGACAGGGTTTTTTTTTTTTTATTGAATAAGAATTAAAAATATTATCATTTGGCTCATTTTTTTTCTTAGTTGTTTTGATCCGAGCATGTGGATCCGCTGGAAAAACATGAGCGTCAACAAAAAGTGTGTGTGTGTGTGTGTGTGTGTGTGTGTTTAGCAGAAGGAAGCAGCTCTGCCTCCACTGTCGGCATTGTGGTTGGAATTATCCTCGTGCTCACAGTAATAGCCACCATTGTTGCTTGCACTAAAAGGTGAATGCTGGTTTTCTTTAAACGTCCTTTATAACTACACAAAAATCATAGATATCAACAAAATAACTCTAAAACACACATTTTTCTTTCAGACACGCTGCTTCAAAATCACTTCAGACCATGTTTAACGATGATGGCAACCTCTGATCGGTGCAGATAAACAGCAGGAGGACACGTTTCTACTCGTCGTTCGGTTTATAGTTGGTGAATTCATTAATGGTGTCATAAAATGTAGCTGTATGCATATAAGGTGATATGTCAAGATATTATGTATGATTTGTCAGAGTAGAGTCTTCAGCCTCATGCTGGATAGGGTGAACATGTCATGATGTAATAAGGATGTAATGTTGTGAATTACTGCATGTATGTATTGGGTTTTTTTTTATTTCATTGCAACAATATAGAAATGCAATGTGGTTCTTGCCTCATAGTTCATATGTATGGTTCTGTATCTTTTGTTTCTCTGTAAATAAACTGACACGTGCATTGTCAAACAGTATAAAGCATAAAACACCAGGCTGTGCAGTTATAGGCGAATAATCAAGGTAGCAGTGTCACTCGTACCAACCCCAAGTTGATTATTTTCACAAACCACCATCCTTTACTCATTTTATTCCTCACACACCACAGCGATTTGTCAACGATTACATTTTCACGTGTCAAACAAATGACAATTTTTTAAATCCGTTTATAGTTACATTTATAGTGGACCAAGCCCTTACTTACATTATAGCATCTCTCTGAGCTTAGAATTAAAAAGACAAAAACGCAGCTTGTCATGTTAGTGAGAAACCAGTGTAAGTGTAAACTCCTTTCCTGAAGATGGTGGAAAAGTTACAGTTCTGACTGGTACAAAGCGCTGACACTGGAGACTCCTTACATAAACATTCAATAAATACACACACTACCAGTCAAAAGTTCGGACACACCTTCTAATTCAATTATTTCTTTATTTTTATGACTTTAAAAGAGACTGGATAATGATGGACTGTTGTTTC
>JAQQZR010000019.1:387749-408007 GCA_030068235.1 Notoglanidium macrostoma
CGGTAGTGCAGTCGCAAACCACAATGCATTCGATCTGATATCATATAATACGGTTTCTATAGTAACAGGTCATTCGCCTGGACTCGCACCAAATGGACGAATGAAAAACTATGCAGTCGTTGATATGGCGAAGGAGAAATACTTAAGATTTATGGAAGGAGTCTCCAGTGTCAGTACTCTGTAACAGTCAGAGGTGAGGCTTTCCTGACATCTTCAGGGCAGACGTGTTTACGCCTGTAATGTAAATCATACACTTATTTTAGTTCCACAGAATTAAATGTAACTTTAAGTGGAGATAAAAGTATGACGCGTCATTCTTAAGAAAAACTGGAACCATTGGCAAATTGCTGCAGTATGAGAGAACTGAAACGCTCTAGGACGTGCTGTGTAGGACGATAACAGCAGCATTTTTTGCCCGTTTGAAGACGTCCACACAGGGAACTGAAGCCTGCCTATTGCTTTGTCATTTAGTCCTTCAGTGTATCAGTATAGAAACTGACCACCGTATGCAAAAACCACTGCACAGTCAGCTGATAAGTACTAAAGCTGCTGACACATCAGGGTGTTTTTAAATCTGCCGATCACTCGTCGTAACACATCAGTATTCAAAAGCACTGCTTTTTCCCCCTATTAGCTCTTTAGCACAAACGGCCTTTATCACGGCCTTTATCCGATCTGCCTGTTATTCATCCACTCGCAACACGGATGCGTGTGCGTCACCTCCGACACGGTGGGTGTAAGATCCGTGTGGTGTGTGAATGCGAGCCTTTGTGTCCGTGTACGTGACTCACCTCTTTGAGCAGCTCTCGGCTCTGCGAGTAGTTGTCTTTCTCCGAGAAGATGGAAGCCAGTTCCTCGTAGCGTTTCATCGCCTCCCTGTCAGTGTCGCAACACACACACACACACACACCTTCCAGTCTTCCTGATTGTAAAACCATTTCAGATTAATCAATAAATATTCAGTATGCAACCCGAGCCATATTTTGCGTCACTATTACGTATAGAAAGCACTTTAAACTCTCTTACTATTCAGTTATTCATGTTAAAGCACATTATTCCGGAACTGATCTGAATTATTCAACATCTACAGTAAAGCCTATAATAGTCAGGAGAGTGAGGAATGTTCTGGGAAATCGCATCCATCGTGCAAGGACCTGATTGAAAACTGAAAGAGGGCATGTTAAACGATTCCACGACATTATTAAACATCAGCTTTGCAAAATCTTCCTCTTCCTCTTGTCAGTTTAACACTTCCTGTTTTTTTTTTTTTTTTGTTTTTAAATAATTATAAAAGTCAGTGATTTAAATAGAACCTGTTTGCAGCTGTGGAGCGTTTTCACTCGTTATATAAGGATCACGCCAGCAGACGCGTCGGGAAATTCTTCACATGAATGAATCCTGCTGATAAATAGCGACGCTTTTGAAGACTGCTGGCTTAGCGGTCGTAGATCGTCTTACTTGTTAAATATGAAATAATCCCTATTTCGCTGTCATCCTCTGTAGTAAATAAGCAGTTTGAAATAATGATGCTAGATCATTACTGCCTCACTCTACACTTTGAGGGAAGCTTTTATTATTTGGCTTATTAGAGTCATTTATTTATGTAGCTGAATACTTGATGTAAATCTGGGCAGTTTCATTTTCCACCTGATCAGGCGGAAGGTGCGAATAATTCTGGAGCTGACCTTACTGTGTATAAAGAAATGAAATGTTAATTAAATGTCAATACTTCTGTACGTTTTCTGCCCAGCCCTGGTGTAGACTCGCTCGCTGACAGACAGCTCCTGAGAGTTTTAGCGGTTAAAGCTGCAGGTTTTAGGAGGTTTCCCTTCCCGAGCCTGCAGCGTTATCTCCCGTGCGATCAGACACGAGACACTCACCGGTCCGTCTCTTGCCACGTCTTCCTCAGTCTGTGGATGGGGTTACTCTGCAGCGCTGACACGATGGCATACAGCGACGAGAAGTTCTTCCTGACTCTGCATGCCTGCTCAGGAGACAACTCATTTTAAAAAGGTGTCCAGACACGTCAGGATCAAAACCAGAACTCATAGCAGTTGTATAGTTAGAACTTCAAGCACCAAAAATGAACTTGATCAAGAGACTGCAGTGACGGCGGGGTTTGGTCAGAACTCGGAATTCCCAAGCACCACATGTTTTATCAATCATGTGACGTATCATCCCTAATCACATACTAGTGCACTAAATAGTGCGTGAAAATAGTGTGCTACATAGCTCTTACCTTATAGTGTTGTAGTGAATGTGGTTTAGAAATATGTCATCACACTTCTAAAGTGAATAATTCTCCCAATGATGCAGATCGTTCGTGACAGATTCTACAGCTGCGCTGGTGTGTAATCTGACCACACGGCCTGGATCGACAAATCCGTCGCTAAGAAGCGGACAGAAAAATGAGGATTAAAACGCTCATAAAGTGCTCGAACCTCGGCTACGCTGATCCATTTCTCCAGAAGGCGCGTCCTCTGCTGGGTCTTCAGCTCCGTCTGCCACAGGCACGAGGCTGTAACGGCGTTGGCCAGACGATTAAACTGACGCACCGTGGCTCGGACCGACCAGCACGCACCCTCGTGGCCCTTCTTATCTCTCTGGGACCAGAGCGAGCCCAGACAGTGATACGGCACCAGCTTGAGAAACAGCTCCTAGAGGATCAGATTAATACTGTAAACATGACCGTAGTAAACTGCCTCCTTGTGAGCTTGTTCAACTAGCATTATGTACTGCATTGGCTACAACAAAGACGACGTCACCTTCAGCATTCACACGTCAAGTACAAGTAAAAAAGAATAACAACAAAGGTAACCCCTGTAATATTTTAATGTTTGCCGAATAAAGACACCCGAATTAACGACGTTATTCCATTTTTTTTTTATGGAAAGATTCACATAGACTAAATTCAATTACAGCATGTAGTCATTTCTGATCAATACTCCTACTGTCACTACAACTGTTACTACTACTACTACTAATATTACTACTGCTATAACTACTACTAATGATAATGAAGAAAGAAAGAAAGTGCACAGTGTATAAATGAGCAGCCTCACCGTCTCGATCTTGGTCAGCTGCTCGGCTATGACGCTCGAGGGAAAAGCCAGGATATTGGTGGCGTCGAACTTCGAAGGGTCGGGAGGTGACGTTTGGAGAAAAGTATTTCTAGCATCTAAAGCACAGCACAGTATATGTTTATACACGTATTTATATTAAATCTTTAATATTTACATTTACACAGCACTGCACTGCCATATCGCCCTAAAATTAGAAGGCCTTAATTTAAATGGTGCAACTTCTAAATCTAACCCTACATTTTTGGCACCCTCCGTAAGTATATAAAATGGATGCGATGTGATGTGATGGATGACGGTGTGAGCCTTAATGTGGAGGTCGGACGCGGAAAGCTTTTTCTTATAATACGATATCGGGGTCTTGTGTTGAATGGTAAATTATAATCCATGAGTTCCCTCCCGGCAGAGGCAGCCAGGCGTTGGAGGAAATATCCACGCCACAAAAGCTCCTGCATCACAAGCTTTGAAGGGTGCTAATAATTCTGGGTTCAACTGTATGTTCGTTTTGTTTTAGAGAACACGTTATTTATCGATGCTGGACGTGCATGGGTAAAACAGATGTCTCTTTACCTGGAGTGGAGTCAGGAATCAGGGACCTGTCGCTGAGCTCCTCTGCGATCTTCAGTAGCCGACCTCGGAGATCTGACCCCGCCGACTGTGGCATCAGGGGCGCGAGTCGGAGCAGGTGTGAGGGGTCACGTAGCGAGTGGAAGTCCTCCGGGTATTCGCTCAGCCACGTGCTGAACACGGTGCACAAGGCCCTGAACACGGCACACAGCGAGACAAAGGTGTGTGTGTCAGAAATCTCTTTCTCTCACACACACACACACACACACACACACTGATGAAACAGAGCAGCATGTGTGTAGTGTGCGGTGAAACAGACTGATTTTGTATCAGTTGCATATTGTGCATGTGGTCCTTCAAATTAAGCAATAATTATGAATATGAATAATTATGAATGAGGTAATATGACAATATAGTAATATAGGCCTTTTATAGTTTTATGTGTTTTTATTTTTATATGCTTTAGATTTAGCCACTATTAGTAGTAGTAGTAGAAGCAGTGTAATAATAATAATAATAATAATAATAATAATAATAATATTTTTTAGCACTTAAATGCAACAAGCATCAATGTGGGATACCTTGCCAAAACATTTCTCAAAAACAAAAATAAAAGACATTTATTAAAAAGTCATGGTTATTAATAAGCAATATTCTGCTCTTAATAATCCATAAACAGGTAATAAAGGGACCATGAAGAATGCTGAATATGTACCATGTTTTCTTTCGTGTATAAGGGCAAAAGTTACACCTTTGCGGCATCGTGTAGTAACGAGAAATTGAGTTATTGAAGCACAAGCGCTCACTTGTTGAAGGTCTGGCGGGTGGGACTGCCGCTGTCTCCTGGAGGACTTCCCAACCTAAATAACAGAAAATTATAGTGTATATATATATGAGTGTCCCATTGAACGTATTTTTGCAGGAATCTGGTCTTTACCTGTCGATCAAGATGTCCAGCACCCTCTCAGTAGTGGTGAAGGAGCGGTACGTGGAGAGGAAGATGGAGATGAAGGACGTGTCCTCCATAGAGAAGGAGTGGAGGAGGTGAAGGACCAGCTTCTCCTCTGTCCCAGCCTTTACACACTGCGAGCGGTGACATGTCTGCTGGAAAAGGAAGGTGTGTAGCGGGTAAGGTTTAGAGCAGCGGCGGCGACATGTGGGCAGAGTACTCGAGTATAAATATGATCGATCGACATGACACTGTGTGATAAATACGTGAATGAACGCAGGAATAATCTTGCAGCTTGCGAGACTGAAATGCAATGGTTGAAATGACAATAAAGCAACTTGAACTTGTGTGTGGGTGTTACCGGTGCGCTGGGGTCACCGTGGTGTGGCTTCACGATCACCGTGTAGACGATGCCGTCCTCCTCTTTTTCACTAACAGTGGACTGATACATAGACAGAGACAAAAATGAATAAACGACAACGTACCAGCTTTGAGAACAATCATTTCAGACTAATGTGAACCGAGGTCCGTTCACAACCTTCTCCCGAACCTGTAACCTCGACCCTATAGAAATATTCTTTCTAGAATATGTTTATGTAGAATGTTTTCTATCTAGAAAACTGATGAATATTATTTCCAGCACACATTAGATGATTAAAATGGCCTAGGACCATGCCAGGGTTTCTGAACTTAGAAATGCTACCATGTTCTCGTTCCTCCTCAGCTTGCCTAATAACCAACTTAGCTAATCAACTTAGCTAGCTAGCTAGCTAAATCACTGCTAGTAATCTAGCTCAGATTAGATCTAGAATCTCAATTCTTGTTCTTATGTTAATATGATTTACTTTAGTGCACTCAAGTCCATCTATCATGAAATATAATGTTGCCATCGAAGCCATGATTTTGTTCCTCACTAGCATTAGCTAAGTTAGCTGCCTAGCAAAAGAAGCATGGGGGTCAGGTCATATAAACCTCCTGAGAATGTCTCTTGTGACGTGTTAACAAACTTGACATATATAACCAAAATCAGTGTCCAAGAGGAAACTTTTTTAGTTGCCACAAAAATGCTAGTAAAATACTATAACATGAGAGATAATGGCTGTTAATGAGATAATGTTGATTCAATTCAATTTTATCCGAACATTGTCACGAAGCAGTTTCACAGAAATATATATTCATATTTTTATTATTAACTTATGAGGCTATAAATTTATCTATAAATATATATCGCCAATTTGCAAGACTGTGGCGGTGACGGTGGTAAGGAAAAACTCCCTGAGGAAGGAACCAGACTCAAACGGTACCCCCATCCTCATTTGGGATATTCCCGTAGTGCCATTGCACATAACTTGCGTCTATAACTATGTGTTATATGGTCAAAGAAAAGGACAGTTGTGTTGATATCATAAGATCAGATAGTTGTTGACTTGTCCTTTATTTTCTAACACAGTCATAAAAGCAGTCACTTGTCTACAGAGCGTTGTTTGTGGGCTCACCAGGTTGAGTGGACAGTACCAAGTGGTTTTCATGGAGGAGGCGTCGAACTGAGGAACACACCAGAGAGGTGATTGTGATTAAAAGCTTTGATGCTATATTCATACAACAAGAACACAAAGATCAGTATTGCAGCTGCAAATCACAGCTTTATATTAGTGCACGCGTCCGCTGGTTTCTTTAACATTTATGGAAGCCGTGTGCCGTGTCAGGGCTTTGTAACAGTCAGAGGCAAAGCTGTAACTTCAAGTTTTCCGACATCTTTAACAAGAGAGAGGCCGGTAAAGGAACGACTGTTTATAGCTGCTATAGTGCAAGTGACAACAGGAAGTAACTTTCTTTCATTAACTTTAAATGGATAAATGGTCCAAGATGTCATTCTTTAGAGGAATTCCACTTCATCACTGATTGATTTACTCTAACAGAACCCAACGGAGGGTTTTCTTCCTTACATACTGTATATTTCCAGGTAATTACGCACCCATGGCAAGTTTCGATTTAGGTTTCTTTGAGATTATTCTTTATAAATCATGGGGGGGGAAAAGTACACGTGCAAAAGATCCTCTTTATTTGTGATTAATCAGGGCCAAAGTGTGAAACGTCACTTTAGGCGTTTGAAAATCCTTTTGCTGCACAACAGCTGGTCGGTTAATCCCTGACTTTGACCCCCAGCACAAATCTCACAAAGCTCTGGATATAACCTAAAGCACATTACATTCACAGTGCAACAAAGAGCCACTTTCATTCAAACAATTCCTTCTTTCTCTCTCAGGCGAGTACGAACAATGGAAAACTGTACAGCGTTTAACATGGAGGCGATTAGAAAGTGCGTCATGTTATGGAAGAAAATGTAAATGTGTTGCATGAACTGTTGTCCGTTCTGGCTGCAGAAACTATAAAGAACCTGGAAAAAAAGTACGGAACTATAGAAACATGGTCATGTATTATTCGATGGCTGTATCGAATTGCCCGGGGCGCTGGACAGGATTTTCCACCATGAAGTATTCATGAGACGCAAAGCATGACATCACTTGGCACACACACACACACACACACATTTTCAGTACATTGTTTATATACAGCACTGTGCCATGAAATAATCTGTAAAGTGAACATTTTTATATTTATTCAGAAAAAACGTACCAGATTTAAAATACATAGAACCAGTGCTATCCGGCTGAGAATCCAACAACAAAATGTTTCCCTATTAGAACATTTTCCGAGAAGAATCCTTTTTCCCGAGGCTAAAAACCCTTAATCATTAAACAAACCTATACATTACGCCTAAAGAATGCTTTTTTTTTTTTTTTTTTTGTAAGACTGGATTTTCTTCTCTATCAGAAAATGTTCCAAATAGAATGATTATTTTGGAACCTTTAATTATCCAACCAACCCTTTATCAAGACAATGGAGGTAAATATTAAAGGATTCCAGGTAGAACCCTTTCCCCAGACCTTTTCCTGGATTAACTCCTGAAGAGCATTTGAAGAACTCTTTTCTTCTAAGATTGCATTATGTTCTTCTTAGTACATACAGCCTGCCAGGCATTTAAAATTTACCTCTTGGGTTCTTCACGTGTTCCTTAAGAGTTTTGACTGAATAATTAAGCTTCCTTACTTGGAGCTCTTTCTGATAGTGTTCAACACTGTACCTTTAACAATTTCCCCCAGAGGAGTACTTAAGAACCTTAAAGGTTTCTAAATTTGAGTGCGCTATCTATCTCCACAGTTTGTCCCTCACTCTGCATTTGTGTTTGGAAGTAAATGTCCCAGACCAGCCTCAGTGACTCTTAACCTGTGTTCTTTTATCTGAGCACCTCATCTGTAACTTTAACCACACACGCTCTACGAACTCATTTTTGACAACTCCAAAAATTAGCTTTTTTATTTTTACATTATAATAATAGTACTGTAAACATTTAAAGCTGTGCTGTGTGTGTTTGCAAGAAAATCAATAATCCCATGATGTATTTATCATCATGCAAATCAGCTCAACGTCCAAAGTGCAGCTTAGGTTATATCATTTAAAGCGAATCTCTGTTGACTTGTATGCAGCAGTATATTACAGTACAATATTACTTAATCTAATACCACATGCTTTTCACACAGTCTTCAAAGAAAGGTGTATGAATGAACGAAGAAACATAAATGATCATTAATCCCAGAAATGCACAAGCTGCATGACATGCACCATAAAATTCTGCCCCCGGCTACAGTTCAGTTCTTACAGACACAAAAACGGGAACGCCAACTTACTCAACAAGCCCAGACGGGTGAAGATCTGCCAACTTCCTGGAAATCCTGTGCAGCCTGTGACAAAAACAACACTGCCTCCTCCTGAGCTGAGCTTATACGTTTATCTTGACTTTTCACTCTATGAAGAGTTCTTTGTCTCTTTTCTCATCTTTCACACACACACACACATGATACAATGTGGAGCTGCACAAACACACCTGAGCTTGTAGCTGAGACAAATCCTAGTTTCACGTCATGAGGGCACACCCATAATACACACACACACACACACACATAAAGCTACTGGGCACCTCTGGCTCACACACTCTCCGTCCCACACTCCGACACACAGACACACAAACGGTCTCCTGACTTCAGAGCGGTTAAACCTGCCAGACCAGAGCAGACCAGACACAAAAACCAGATTATGCTTTTCTAGACTATTTTCCGAGCACCTTTTCTTCAAAGTAACGTCCTTGGTGAAAGACTGACGCAGGACGTGCACTCCAAGCGTTATTGTTCTCCTTTTAAACTGAATTCTTTGACCGTTTACAAGCCGACAGCGTCACCTCTGGCTTATACAAGATAAAAGAAAAGCCGGTTAAGCGGTGTATATTGACACAGCGTTCGTCTCTGTGTGGCTCTCATTTGCATGGACGCCGTGTCTCTGTAAACTCTATGTCGATATCACTTCTGTAGGGACACGCAGATGTGAATACCTCAGGTAGAGCTGTGCTAATCATATTTTAATCAAATAATGAACCTTTTTACACACCCACTGTTATTTCTACACACCTGCCCTATTATAGTGTCTTTTAAAAGGTTAGCCAGGTGAAGATGAAAACAGGAAGTACAGGTTATTTCAAGTGATTTATTCCTCTCATAGCACAGCAATCTACCAAAGATTACCATTATAATTTAGTCACGAGCAACATATCATACTTTTATTTGTTTATTATTACATTGAACGTTGTGGACCGTCCGTGTTAAACGGGTCAGTTCCTGTTCTCGCTTACGGTATAGCGGCTATAAACAGCTGTACCCTCAACAGCCCCTTTTACCTCTCTTGAAGAAATTTACTTTGTCATATCCCTGGGAAACTCCTCTGTCCTGAAGACTTTCCTGTGGTGGAAAACATAACGTTACAGCTTTGTAAAGGAAATGATTTTTAAAGGTGCTCAGAACGCTCACATAATACAGACTATGACGCGCTCTGATTGATATGTTTAAATAAAAACAGGGTTAGAATGTAAATGTGATTTTATCTCTGTTTAAAAAAAGCATTAGACAAATATTTTGTCAGGAAAATAAGAGAAATTAATTGTGTGATAAGTCATTTTAGGCATTTTCATGCAGCCCCAATTAGCATGAGAAGTTATCACAATACCGCTCTTAGAAAAAAAATGCGATAAATTGAAAGGTTCTAGCTTTCTAGGTTATCTGACAGGGAAAGACTCAGCTGTAGAGCTGTACACAGAACATACTGTAAGTAGCTAATGCTTGAGGCTAATGATTTGGCCAGCTAGCATACATAGCTAGCATAATACAAACACTGTAATGGCACAGGGACCATGGAAATGAGACGGTACATTCATTAATATCTTAAAAACATATTTGTGCAACCAAAGTTTTACAAATCTCTACAGTCAAGGACTACTGGATGGTGATCAATGACTAGCTAATTATATTTAATGAGGCTAATGATTATAGCTAGATTGCAGATAGCCTTGCAAACAAGTCTTTAGGCCTTTTATACAAATAAGTGGCCCACTGACAGGGAAAATCAGAAATACCAACAGTTCCCGCAAATCTATACTAGGTACACTAGTACTTTTTTTTTAGGCTTTTGAAAACTCTTTTATATGTTTTATTTTTTCATTTGAAGCTAGCAAATGACTAACAATATAGCTAGCTAGCACTTAACCAGTAAGGCTTGATTTTAATTCTTTTAAATAAACAAGTGGCACTGAGATGGTGGAAATGAATGTGAGAAAGATCAACATTTCCCTCAAATGTGCTGGTAACATAACATTTTTTATAGGATTTTTTTAAGTGAACCTAGCAAACAACTGAAGCTAACAATAAAGCTAGCAAGCAGATTCCTAGTAAAGCTTGGTTTGAAGTCTTTTAAACGAGCAAGTGGCACAGTGACAGTGAAAATGGGACCGTAATATCAACATTTCCCACAAATGTGTCGATAAATTACTAAAAAAATAAATAAATAACTGATTGTACACTGTGATTGCAATTAGCATCAGCGCCTTAGCTTTTCTTCTCTTATAGAGAAATGCTCAGCCGTAGTTCAACTTAAAAAAAAAAAAAAAAAACTCCACAGCCTAGCTGACGATTTACTAAAAGCACACTATGTAGAAAAAATGTCCAGCATGGCTTTAACACTTAAGCACATTAAATCATCTAAAGAGTGAATTCAGTCCATTCAGGACGGGAGATTTTTGCCGTGTGCGTACGCTACTGGATTAGAACCTCAAAGCTGCTTCTTAAACCTGCTTATGTACAATAAAAGCTGTCACGGTGAGATATACAAGGCTAAGGAGAAGTGTAATAGGCCCTAGAGACCCACTGGAAGGTGCAGGTTTCACTCTGAAGGCTCGCCTAATTGTAGATGAACGTCTACGCCGGCTCTAAGCTTGTGTACTGTATATGCTTGGTGGATAAAGTATCTTGTGATGTTTGAGGCGCTTATATTATTACACAGGTTTTTCCTCTCGTATTGTCGAGTGCTGATCATGGATAAGAAATTATGAATGAAAGACTGTAGCTAAGTACATTTTCTTAGGAGTTGTACTTTATTAGTGTAGTGTTATTTTTACTTGTGTGTGTTTTCAGTGCTCTACTGGTACTTTAACTTCTTTTCTCTTTTCCCTTCCAAGTGTGCTCACCGCCTTCCTGTACTGATTTTATACGCTCGTTTATTGTTTTCCACTTCTTTACACCTAGGACAGTTTATTCCCGTCAGCCAATCAATATTACATCACACAGAGAGGCTACAGAAGAAGTGGCGTCAACCGCTATTAATCATGGAGGTTGTGGGTGGATATGCGGAGAACGCGTCAGATGAATCTCCGTGGCTGAACCTGTAAGAGCTTTTCGAAGTCAAGGCCAAGAAGGGCAACGCCGTTCTCATGTCATGTTGGGGCCATTCAGGAATTCAGCCTCTCAGTTTTGTGCTAACTACTGTGGGTGATCTAGTTTTATATAGAGAGAAGCACTCACAATGAAAATACTCATGACTCTGAGTATTTTAAACGAGCTACTCTTTTAGGATGGGTGTTTTTACTGTACTCAGAATACATTTTTTAAGAACAGTTCTTTTACTCGAGTATGATTTTTCAATACTCTATTCAACCCTGGTGCTGATGATTGGTAATGGCTCTTCTGGTGGGTCTCCTTCCTTTCATCACCTATTGTGTGCTAACCGAAGCACTTCGACTTACCACTACGTTGAATGGTTTCATCCACTTTATACATATACATGCACAATGGTTAAAGAAAAACAAAGTCTATCCACGCCAGCAGCATATTTGAGATGGACAAATCTATTTTGTTAGATTTGATTGGGCTGCGCAACTGAGCAAACCATTTAACCGGACGAATCGGCTAATGAATCAGAATCAACTGGAACATAACTAAACAAATGATTCGAGTCACTGAAAAGATTTTATCTTAATGATTCACAGTAGCGACTGTAGTAGAATAATATGTGTTTGGGGACAAGGGAAGTTGAAAGGATTTTCATCATGAATTGGGGTGGTGCTACGAATACATCTAAACGTGAAATTGAATCAACTGTCCACATGGATGAAACACCAACAATCTTGTGTATGGATGTATTTACAGTTAAAAGAAATACTTCTGTATCGATAAAAGCTTTAAGGTTCATATAAAACCAAGAGTTGGCCTGATTGCTTTACATTTACATTACAGTTATAATTACTCTAATGAAAAACAACAAGTCCCTGTTGTTTACATGTTGAATATTGACATTGTTTATTTATGTATTTACTTATTTATTGCTTTTATTCTGGGTTTCACCTTGAAAAGTCCCGCAGTGCCGAAACAGCCTTGTGCATCTGTCTCAGGCTACAGGAAGTGCATAATAAAGTGTGGACAAAGACAGGAAACAGGACATGTTATTATGTCATGGTGCCTATTTTCCCTCCTCCCCTTCTCTCTCTCACTCACACACACATATCACAGTCATGTACGCTACTTTACAAGCGATCGTGTTTTAAACATCACAGATGGCTATTTACAGATCCTCTCTCCATCTCTCCATGTATCCATTCTCTTTGTCTTGCTTCCTGTTTCTTAAAGTTGCTTCCGTCTGTTCTCGCACTGAACTTTTCCCTCATTTTAGTTCACTCACTCTGTGAATCCGAGTAGTAGTCCTGATCCAGGCTTTGCTATGACATTCTTTAATATTTAATCCCAGATTTGCGTTAGGAAAATTGAGTGGCTTCGGTATGAGAAGACGGGATGCAACATGGTTCCATAAGCTTGACAAAAAACACCTCTTGCCATCAAACTACCGTCATCCTTTGAAGGACTTATATCATGTAACATCACTAATGATGCGGATAACTTCTCATCCTCGGTAACGGCAAAACGTACACAATGACAAGAGTTCGTTAATACCCTTAAAATGAAACCAAAGAACAGGTAGATAAACCAAACTAGCATCGAACGTCATATGAACAATAAAGCCTTAATGTCAGTCTATAATCTTAGTAGAGAGTTGTATTTAATTATGCTATAAAACATTAATTAGGCTATTACATTATTAGGCCTGATACCTAGCAAAGTAGTGTTTTTACCACATAGATTCATGGCAAAAAAAGTTATCATTTAATATAATATTGAAATGAAAAATATACCCTCATCCATTCCTTTTGAATTAATGTTATGTGATATTACAATTATTATTATTATTATTATTATTATTATCATCAGTAACCTTAAATGTTAAATCCTAACAAGATCAAGTATTAATGAAATTAAATATTAAATATTAAATCTTTAGTACAGTTAAATTGCAGGGCTGACTCGCTAACGTAATGGTTCACGTGTGATTTTTTTTTTCCTCCTGTTTCTGAGCAATTAAAGAGCAATAAATACTGTTTTTAAAACCTTGCTAGTTAAACAATCTAAGCCTTTTTTCCAAATTAAAAAATAAGCATTTATACAGTATGCAGCCCGCCATCGCTTGAGCCCAGTTTTGCATAAATATGACCCGATGTTCTCACAGACATGTCTGGAATAATGACCACTGAAGGACGTTTCTCAAGGACGTCGTTAAATCAGCCTGTAATAAAGTTCCTGCAATGCACTTTCCTCTGACATCATATCAGTTTACCAGAATTGCACTCGCTGATGGTGACACACAAGCTGAAGACACGCTGCAATCCGATCTGGGTCATCAGCGGCCTGTTTTTAGCCAAATTGGGGCTCTAGACACATAAGAATGACCTGAGGCTTTCATCTAACTTACACATTCACCCCGACGTTTTTATTAAAGGCTGAACCATGGGGCAGGATTCAGTTTCAGCATGTTGACTGTTCAAGTCCCTGACTGTGTCATCTGAGTATGCTGCTTACAAAAGAACCACTGTATTACACACCGGACCCCATTGCTTTAGACCCACGAGGCACCGAGTCACGTGACCCGACAGGAGGGAAATGGCCGTGGCAATCTCCCCGCGCCGAGTTAGTGTGACTTCTGTTTTTAGGTTGTAGAATCAAAGTGTTAGATGAGCTCTGAGCACAGAGATGAACCATGACTAAGTAATGAACCAGGCACTTTGCATTGCAAACTGGAGCTTAGAAATGCTCTTTTGTCATGTGTAGTTAAATCTAAAGTAACTTTAGCCTCTTAAACTTTAACTTTAGTCGTCTTAAAACTTATCATTCAGTAATTACAATGAATTATTTAGTGACTGCAGTGATACAGCAGTACAAACACATCTATATTTTTCATTTACAGCATTTAGTATACACCCTTAATCCAGAATTAAGTAATATAAAGCAGTAATATACAGAAGTAATATCTTCATGCATCATTCATTAATAGATGAGGGTATATGAACACTATAAAGCTATAAATCGTGCTAGAAATGCAACCCATACCACAGGTTTTTTTCAAATTAGGAAATAGGAAACATGTAATTTCAAGAATGAAGAGTGTTTAAGTTGTTAAATATTTAATGTAAAGATGTACACTATTTCATGCATGGCTAATTATTCCAAACAGGACCATTTCTACTTGAACCTTCTAAAAGACAAACTGCTATTGGCACCATAAAATGGCTCAAAAAAAATCATGCTGACTTCCCAAGATTCATAGCAGATATGACAGAAGGTGCCTGAACAGTCCACTATTGTGACATTTATCACTTTAAAATGCACAATGTTTCTCAATATGGTGGAAACCTATGCAAATGTGGCTAGCGCTCAATGCTAATGCGTATGTAAGTGTAATTACAGTCCTGAGGAGTGTTTTCTTAGTAATTACCCCACATATCTGAGGTAAATGTTGACCTTCCTGACAGGTTTATATAGTTTTCATCATCACTAAGTCTTTATTTTCTTTAAAAAGGCTTAACTGCAAGTCACGATGGCTACGTCTCAGCTAGCTAACACCTTTTTGCTAGTTATGCTCAGTGCTTATACTTTTCAGTTGCCTAGCAACAGTAAACACACACTGCATATTTTCTCATTTCTATTTGATCACGCAAATATAATACCAGTCTTTTATGGTCATATAATGGTCCAGTAGCCTTTGACTAAGCTTCTATGTAGAACTTTTGTTGGATCAATAAATTAAATATTGAATGACAAAACAATACCCCTCCTCGCTTTCTCAACAAATGCAGCAAAGCACAAATTTCCCTTAGAAACATAACATTATTAAAATTGTGTTCTAAATGTTTAGCTCGCCTTTGAATTTTATATCATTAATATATTGGGGGGGGAAAAAAAAACAAGAAAACTTTGAAATTATTTCCAGGTGTGACATGTCTTAAAAAAATGTATTTGTAAAAATGTAGGTTATTTACATAATCAAGTGTTCTACTTGGGGTTGTACATGAAACACACCGAAGAATATTTTAGAGTTATGGACTAATCTTGTTCTTGGTGTGTACTTAAGTAACGGAGGTGAAATTCTCAGAAAACTAATGTTAATATAACAAATATTATCGTCACATGTTAGCTTGTACCATGATATAGCTTGTCTTTTGGGGTTATCACATGTTGCACAGCTTGAGAACCCAGCAGCTGGGTTATGGGCAGAAGGACCAGCTAGCGAGAGCCGTACAGCCATACTGTTATAGACAGAGGAGAAGCGGCATCGAACAACAACAAGGGGAAAAAGCTCAACTTCATTAGCCATATGCTCACAATCTGATCTTCCTTTCATGTTCTTAACACATGGAAGCTAACATGGCCTGGACTGTTTTGTACATGGTTATTGATATTTCTTGGAAAGTACCCTGTTTCCCTTTGAAAGTGCAGGAGGTCCCTGAGGCTTTCTGAAACCCAGCAACTGCAGCACAGAGTCTGTTGCTACACATTAAAGGTGCAGTTTGTAATTATGAAAAGTGTTTCTAGACCTGTAAAAATTGTGTCATTTCAAAAATGACTTAAACTGGGTTTATACAGTGACTTTTAGCCCTGTTAAAGCCTTCTTCATGTTGTTATTGAGAAGTACAAACTTCTGCTGGTTAATGTTTTTAACCTTACTCTGGATGTAACTTGGTTGCGTGGGCTAAGTGACTTTAAATCTGAAGAAATTTCATGAACAAACAAAAACAACTCAGAGTACAATACACTAAACGCATGAAATAAATGTAAAAAAAAACAGCAGGCACACATTCACAGCAGCAGTAGCAGTAATACTGGTCTGTATTTCACAAAAACCTGAAGCAGTACAGTATATGTTCTGTTCTTGCTGTATCTTGAACTCATGCACGCTTCCACGTGAGCTTGGTTTTGACAAATCACAAGTCACAGCAACAAGTTGAGCATTGTGTGATTTTCAAGTATCTGTGCCTTTTCAGTTGTTATAAAAGTCTAAAAAATAAGTTATTACTGCGCAGTGCTACGTTTTTTTCCCCACAATCTGCGAAAAGGCTTAAAAAATACAGCAGTGTAACCTTGGTGTTAGAAATAAACTTTGATTCCCAACCACAATATTGTCATGCAGTGCATCGGGCTAGTGTTTTTCACTTTAGGTTTCTGTTTTGCATATTTCTGACCCTGAAATTAGCTCCGCCCCCAGCCTGAACACAGTTACTCGACTCTGCCTTGTTAGCAAACTAATAAGGCGTACATAGTTTCAATAGATGGGGTGTGATCAGTTTCTCAAAGCTTAGGGTGCGACTAAAAGTTACAAACCGCCACTTTAATTGGGAACTCATACTAAAACTTCTAATCTGGCAGAGAACCAGAATCACTAAGTTACAATTGCTTTACCTAATCACTCGTAATGATGATGATGATGATGAAGATGATAAAGAGGAACAACCTTGATGAAGGACAGCCATCACAATCGTTTCAGTCTCACCTGAGAGGATGTGCATTCTCTGGCTTCGACCTCCTTCGCCAACTGACCAGGACGACCGCCGTTGTCCGGTGGAAGGGGACGGTAGCCGATAAGAGGGACATCTTTTGACCCCACCTCTGGCAGCTCCAACCCGGCTGTCCTCATATTCCGGTGGAGCATGGCGCTAGTGGCTGTGTCACAGGAACACACACACGTTGGTTGGATTAGGAGAGCTTTTAAACCGTGCGTGATAATCCAACGGGACGGGATGAATGATTTGTTTACACGATTTACATTTCCCTATGGCGGGCAGCGAGTTCGCAATTTGAATTCCAGCCCCTCCTTGCCTTTCCCAATTTCCTTCTCTGGTATTTTGATTACGGTGCAGATAGGGATCATTTGGGAAGATAAGGATGCAGAGACAGAGCTCTCGCTTGTGATCATGACAAAATATAAGATTTCCTTGTTGTCTTGTACAGTATATTTATACGACACTCATCGTTTGACAGGTGCTGATAAATACTCAAATATCATTCAGCAACCTGTAAGTTTGTACATTTTAGGCTTTCTTTTTTAACACATACATATCTGTTATTCATGTCTTCCTGTTTGCAAACGACCAAAATATTTATGCATGACTAGTCAGAACAGTCTGAATAAGTTACTGTAGGTCACACCCCAAATGAATCTAATGTCCTCTTTGCAAGCTCGCAGAGGTTCCTGCTGACATCATTCACAAGGGAAGTTAATATAATATAATCTGTAAACTGTAACGCTTTTATGGCAGACCAATGTCTGAACTAAACAAAGCCAGACAAGGACGCGTCCTGAATTACAATTTCCTCCAAATATATCAATGAATTAGGAGATGCATGTGAATCAGAGGGAACTCAGCCTGCTCACTCCTACAACCTGAAGCCTGTAGCCGAATAAGTCCAAGCAGAAATGTAAATAAAAGAAGGATAAATACCTGCTAGTGTCGGAGCACTGCGTCCATCCGGTGTTTATTCAGTAGTGACTCTGAGCCTCCATATCTCCCACCTCCTGATCTCCTGGCAGTGTTATCGTGCGACTGCAGCGGAGAAGTGAATGTCGTGTTGAATAGGACACACACACACACACACACACACACACACATACAGAGACACACGCCCTCCAGCTGCTATGGTGACGGCGCACTTCCGGTCTGCTGCACGCTTGGCAACCAGCCGGCGAATGAGCAACCGCGCGCGCTTTCGCTCAGCTAGTAACGAATCGATTCTTTGTAACGAATCAAAACCTTCGAATCGATTCGTAAGGATCGCTTACAAGAGCCGGCAAGAACCATTCGTTCGGGGGATTTTTTTGTTCCATGTTTCACACAAGGGTGGCACGGTGGTTAGCACTGTCGCCTCACAGCAAGAAGGTCAAGGGTTCGATCCCCGGGTCACCTTTCTGTGTAGAGTTTGCATGTTCTCCCCGTGCATGCGTGGGTTTCCTCCAGGTGCTCTGGTTTCCTGAGATTAGGTCAACTGGCTGGTGAATGCGAGTGTGTGTGGCTGTTTGTCTTCGTTGGCCCTGTGGTGCCCAGGGTGTACCCCGGCTCTCGCCCGAAACGACTGCTGACATTGCCTCCAGCTTCCCCCGCGACCCAGACAGATAAAGCGCATGGATGTTTCACACTATAGCAAGCGAGCCGGAGTGTTGTTGTTGTTCAAAATAGGTTTACTAATTGGTAGGCTTACTAATTGACTGTATAAAAACACGCCAGCCAGCCAGTGATAAAAATCAAAGGAAAAATTGATTACAAGTTCCTTTTATAAAACTTGAAAGAGATATTTGAAAGAGAATGAGAGAACGACTGTGAGGAAAGGTGGCGTGCTGAGCAAAATTAAAAATGTAGGCTAGCGTGCAGCGCCGCTTAGCCAAAAATAAAACATTGTGTGGTTTAGTTCTGGTCATCAATGCTGTGTGTTGTCATGTACGATAAAGTTAACAACATAGGAGCGTTTACATCAGTAACGAATTAAACACAGGCGAATGGGCACCTGAGTGACGTTAACATAAAAGCGTTCGCATTATCATCTGGAGATTGCAAGCTCAAATCCTGATGATGCCACAGCCATCTGTAGCCAGAAGTCCAGGAGAGCTAAACTGGCTGTGCTCTCTGGGTGGGAGGGGCGTACTCTCCTTCACCTGTCAATCACAGGACACAAGCCAGTCATGGGCATCTGTAAGATCATGCATGTAGAAGGGGTGGATAGTGTTTTTCCCTGTGAGTTACCCCACCCTGTGATGCAGCATGAGCAGCAGTTCAAAAAGGTGCAGTTGACGGGTTTCATGTGTCTTGAAGGAACCATGTGTTATCTTTCACCCTCCCAGGTTGGTGCATAGCAGCCGTATGATAGTGCAGAGCTGACTGGTTGGTGGGAATTGGCCAGGAATAAATTAAGGAGAAAAGAATTTGGAAAAAAAAATGGTTTTAGTGTGGTCGGGACCCTGCGCCAAGAATGGGAAATGCTGTAGCGTGATTAAGCGTGAGCACGGCAAAAATTTTTTGGTGCGTCGCAGCCAGACACAAAAGGTGCGAGAACCACCAGACTAAATAACTTGACCCGTTTGTCTGCAGCAAATTTGTCTTTCATGCGTTATGTAAGAATCCACTATTCAGACGACATTTGAACTAAGAATTTGTAATTTCCTCAGATCGATCCTACTTCAATTTCTACCTGTGTTTAGTGTTTGACAAAAAAATGGGACATCACATGCATTTTACAATATTAAAATGTGCATAAATTATACTACAAACTGAATGGATTTCTGCTATTACCATGTCAACATACAGGAAACCCACCTCTGCTCTGACAGTGCTTCTGCTTGGCTTTACGAGTCACTTAACTGAATCGATTCTTTCGAATAAATTCGTTTACGGGAATCGAAACCTTCAGGTCATTCGCGCAGGCGAACTGATTCTTCCGACTCAGTTTAAAGAGTCGTTTAAACGAAAAGACTCGTTTGCATATCATCCATTTTTTTTTATAGTACGTAGAAATTTTGCTCCATGTCTCAGTGAAGAAGAAGAAGAGTGTTAACGGTGTTGAAAATGTTCCAGTAGGTAGTTAAAAATAACCTTTATTCACCCGAATCGACTCTTTTGCAGTTTATGCTGTACACTGTACAGTCTATATTGTACCTATATTATCTGCTTTAATCTTTGACTGAAAACGAAAACAAAATTATAGAACCTATCTATGTAATGGTAGAAATTTAGCCAAGACTACATTTTGAAACTAATAATTGAGATTCATTTCTAATAACACATCAAGTCAAGTCAAGTCAAGTGTCTTTTATTGTCATTTCAATGTATACATGTGGTACAGTGTACAGTTAAAACG
>JAQQZR010000019.1:408107-419789 GCA_030068235.1 Notoglanidium macrostoma
AAATAGCACAAAAAAAGCACCATTTTCGGATCCGGAGTGGCCGCTGCGTGCTACTGCCGCGCCGCCATCTTGGAGTCTCGTGCCTTCTCATTGCAGTTTTGAGAAACTTACATTACAATCATTCAGTCATACAATTAAAAATTCAACAACAGAGATGAAAACTTTTAAGTGTTAAAATTCATGCATGGCAACAGATTTTCATTACAACCTTAAAAGAGTCATTTAAATAGGTAAACTAATTTTGCATTTTTAGTATGAACTCAGTATGAGTGCCTTACCTCAGTATAGTCTGAACATCAAGCCTTCTCAAAGCGTATTAATCCTTCATTTCACTGCGAGTTGGATTAGCACTTAGTGTATAAGACCTTTGGAAAACCTTTTAAATTTAAAAATATAAAATAATAATAATAATAAAGAAATAAATGATTTGAATAAATTATTGAAACGTCTGGTATGGTGAAAGATTTTCTTTCTGATGACTGAAATGCTTCACACTTGTACAAAAACAAAACACTTTAATGACTTCATGACAGGCCGGTTTACCAGCATTATATGAAAATCTTCAGGCCGTGCCTTCTATTGTAATTCTGACATCACAGATTGTCTTAAGGCGTCAGTTAGCTGACACAAGACAACTCGCCCATCGATTGTTACTAAAAACGCTATAAACCAGTTTCATAGCGAGCGCCAATACATATGTATCCACTGGTTATAATGAAGGGTGGAGGATGATACAATTACATATTTTCAAATAGCATGATGTTAAATAACCTGAAAATCTCCAGAGACACTCTGGAGCAAGTATTAAATCCCTATTTGTCTTTCAGTAATTAAAGCAGAAGTTTGTAAGTTTTAGAATTCAAAGTTGACCTACCATCATCCTCTCATTTCCACAATGGCACATTAGGAAAACTATTACTTGCAAAACTGCAATGTTTAGTTTAGTGATGTTCTTTATTTGAGGCTTCAGCTTACTTTTTTTCTGGCCCAGAAATAGGCTCTGCCCCTTCTAAAGCAAGTCTCCTTTTCCTGGCTCATCTTTTAAAATAGCAAGTCACAAAAAGAAGGCTTGTTAATATTTTAATCATAATAGCATTTCACCTCATAGCCAGCAGAGGGCTGTAAAAATGACAAACAGCTCCTTTAAAAGATATTTAGAACAGGATAGACTTCTATTTAAATAACGAGCACACAAGAGGAAAATTTGAGCCATTTATTATAATGACCTTCTCCTCTTATTTTGGGCCTGAGGTAGAATATGGTATTTTCTGTTTTTTTTTTTATTTTATTTTTTTTTACTTAATTAGTGAGTCATTCATTTTGTGGTCCACCCTAGAGGGGCAGTAACAACAATGTAGATGGTTTTCTTCACATACTAGGGGCAGACACGGGGCACTTTAACATGTTTTCTAGAATGCAAGGTCACTCAAGAAGGCACTTTAATACATTTTCTAATGTGTAGCGGCATCCTAGAGGGCATTTCATCGAGGAAAGTCATTAGGGCTCTTCATCATGTTTTCTCCAAGGTAAGTGCACCTTAGAGGGCATTTATCACATTTTCTCAGATACAGGGCACCCTAGAGAGCATTTCTTCACATTTCTTTTTCCAAAATAAGGGCACCCTAGAGGGCACTTTATCACGTTGTATCACCCACAGGGGCATTCTAGAGGAAACATTTGCAGTGTGTTTCATCCATGGGGGCACCGCCCCTTACCCCACCACCACCCCCAGCCCCTGAGTCCCCCAGCTTGTCTTATGTCTCATTTTTTTCTAAATGAGGAGAGTTAGCAGTATTTGAAACTTAAAAGATCTGCCATCTTTGTAAAGCCCCAGTGCCTTCTGGGTAAGTTCTGTTCCTGACAATTGCAGGAACATGCATTAACATGGCGACGAGATTCCCCAAGATAAAATCGGCAGGGGGAAACAGCACTAAAATGAGGCCAGCATGGTGTTTAAGGTAAAATTCCTTCTTTTGAGGAAGTGTAGTGTTCATGCCCTCTGGTGTGCTGTGAGAGAACTGACACTGCTGCCCAGAGGCCATTTTGAATATCACAGCATGAATATCACTGAATTACATGATCTCACTCAGAACAGGCTCAGAGCTTTGTATCATCGGCTTATCATAAGGGCTTTTTTAATCGAAATGGTCTTTGTATAAAAACAAATCTGGTAGTTCTCTCATAAAGCACACAATTTCAATATAAAGCGTCGGGAAAAGTTCAGAAAAAATATACATCATTTATATACTTACTCTGTGCGGAAATCTGCTGTCTAGTAATGGAAGTAAATAAACAGCCTATGCACATTTATTTGAATAAATATGAAAATAAAGATAAATAGTCTAATGTGAAATCTAATAACCCTAGGGTCTATATAGTATATAAAGAAATACAATTATTACAATTAATATGATTAACAACAACAACAAAAACAACAACAATAATAATAGCATACAATCTGGAAAACTGTTAAATATATTTATGACTAAAATGTTTACTTACAATTAGAAATTAGAAATCATACATTTATTCTTCTCCTTGTTGTTATTCCTTTATGGTTGTTGTTAAATAAATGTCGGAAAATAAAAGTGCAGTAAAAATGACATATCCCGAATTAATCATAAAGCAAAATATTAACATTATCCTAATCACCATGATGGATTAAAATAAATAAATAAATAAATAAATAAGGGTAAATACTTCAGGAGTATAAACACCTCCCACAAGTCCCGCATGCTTCATTCGGCTCGCGCCAATTAGGACAGTCCGAAACTTTAGCTAATTAGTGGAGAGCGCGCGCGCAGACACTCAAATATATACACAGAGGCGTGCACGCGGCTGTGAGGGACAGGAGCTCTCCTTTAAACCCGCGACACGCCTCCGGCATCTGCGGGTCGCTGTACAGATGTGAAGGTGTTCACACACACAAACTCGCGCACACACACACACACACACACACACACTCGGGGCCGTCGCTCTCCCGCCCACTCCGTTATCGCTCTCCGTGTTTTATGTCTGCGTCACAACAAGTCGCGAGAGAGAGAGAGAGAGAGAGAGAGAGGCGGAGATGATGGCGTCTCTGGCGGGCTCCACTGTCTCTGACAGCCGTGTTTAATAACATCAGCGGGAGACGAAAAAAAAAAAGCACGGGAACATGACGAAACGGCGCTCGCGCAGGACGGCCGGCGGTGACACAGACGGACGGACCAAGCGCGCGACCGCTCACTAACTGACACTGACGCGTCCAGGGCTTTATTTTTTATTATTATTAGTATTATTGGCGCGCGCGCTCCCGCGTGCGTCTGAGTGAGTGCGTCCATCATAAATTCATATCGCCGACAGTAATTGTGAGGCGCGGCGAAAACATCACAGCGGGAAGGTCGGACGTTTCATGTCAAGCTCGCGCGGCGGGCTCGGTGACCCCGCGCGACTTTCCAGGTTAGCTCGCGAGCCCTTTGCCGACAGAGCACAGCTCGCGCGATTATCTTTTTTTTTCCCCTTTTTTTGCTTAATTAAATGATTCACGCGCTCATCGTACGTGTGTCGCGCGCATGTGTCCAGAGTTGCATGCACGGATCAGAGCAAATCCTTACATGCATTCTAAATGATTCAGTGTATAAATTTACTTGATCTTTTTTTCTTCCCTTTAATCTGCATGTGGATGATAATGGTGCGTGAGGATGGCTCAGAGAGCGGAGTGCACTACAATAGGCTGTTGCATAAGGATGAATGCATTTGATCATGTGTGCCACTGCATAGCTGATTGCCTCAGTGCAGCTGCCTCAGTGCTGAATGATGCTGATCATTCAAACACCGTCCTGTCGCCATGCACGCGCCTTCCTCTGAGCCAGATTAGCACTTTAGCTTTCTGAAGACTCTCAGGGCACAAGTGCACAACTTTACTTCAGTTTGCTGGTTTTTCTCACTCTGAACAAAACTTCTGCAAAATGCCCTCAGGTGCGCTCGAGCTGAGAAACCGCACACTTGTGGTTCTTCTCGCTGTGTGCGAGTACGGGAGGTCTACGAGGTCCTGTTTCTCCAATTTGGGGTTCAACATTGTGCTCGGAGTGTGCACTTCTCCCGAAAAAATCTCAAACAGTGTTCTCCCAGATCAAAACTCAGCGAGGAGAGTTTTGAAGACTAATTAACATTAGTCTTTGGGTGTGTTTCGTGATTAATTGATCTGATCCCACAGCGCTGTTGAATATTCTGGATTCTGATTGGATAGGTGTTGATTAATTTTCTATAACAGCAGCTCTGACATTAGTGCAGCTGCAAATCACAGGTTTATATGAATGTTAATGCACTGCATCTAATACATTATAGTTTCTATAGTAACAGCTCATTCACAGGGACGTGTACAGCAGACGCTCCACTAATAATAAACGGATTAAAAATAATCGTTGATGTGGTGGTTTTCTGTAAAGACATAAAGGAGTTTCTGTCATGAAGCGTCTCCGGTCTCTTACTTAAACGCTCCACATTCCAGTTAGTCAGAAATCTACCATGTGTCAAGGAGATCAAGACTAACACAGCGGCACAAGTTTGGAGTTCTTGTCACGTTCCAAAGCTGAGACTCTGAGATGATGGGAAGGGTTTTTTTTCAATCTCAGAAAAGCTGAACTGAAAATAATGCAAATTCTGGATTTAAATAAAACAAAAAAGGCACGTTTTTTTTGCCAGTTCTGGTGGAATTCTCTGACATGTTTGGTATCAACCAGCATCTACTCATTGAGACAAATCCAACAGGTGTATGTAGACATCCAGGAGGTATGAAATTCAGCGATTGATCCTGCTTGAACTGAACGATCCTGTGTCCAACATATGGAATATATTATAGCTTCAGAGTGTGACTGAAAGGCCAAACGTATACTTGTTTTTGTGTTCACGTCCCTCAGGGTTAGTAACAGGCTCATTCATAAAAGGATAAAACAACGTGTATAATTGATAATGTGCTGAAGTTTTCTGTAAGGAGAAGCTTCACGGAAGGAGTCTCCAGTGTCAGTGACTTGTAACAGTTTGTAATTTCACGTTTTCTTCAGGACAGAGGAGTTTACGCTTCTTTGTGGTTCCCTTGTAACTTGAAGTAACAAGTGTTTTAACTTCAAGAGAGAAAAAGAAGAGAGGCTGGTGAGGGAACGACTGTTTATAGCTGCTATAACATAGGTGACAGCAGGAACTAACCTGCTTGATGGATGTTCAACGGCATTAAATGTAACTGTAGCCGTGTTTCCTGCTTAATGCACAATTTGAAATTGTGAAGTGAAAAACGAGTAACGGATACATGAACAAAAACGTTTTTTTTACGCTCACATGAGGTGGTTTTTCAGTAATATTTCACAACATTGAAATGGAAACACATTTTTCGCTTTGAAGTCAGACGACACGAAAAGCGAATGGAAACGCCACCTTTCTGAGAACAGAGCGCTCTGTAGGAGCTGTCGCGAGACGGGAAAAAGCAACGTTAATCACAAAACATCACTCAGTGGACACGCGGAACATTCACTGTTGTGTTTTGTGGAAATATTTAAAATATGAATCGATATTATGCGATGGAAACCCGGCATATAAATGGATAAAAGTATGATGCGTGTCCTTTAATAAATTAAATGATAAACTCTGGCAGCTTGCTGTGGTGTAAAGAGTGAATGAAACACTTGGGGATGGATGTGCTGTTATAGAAAACTAATCTAACAGTGACTCTGTAACTTTCTATTTCCGTGCCTTCTCCGTATTCCATGTGTGAGACCTTTCGGTTTTTATGCAACAAAGATCTAGAACACACCATTAAACATTCATCAGGTCGCGTCTCTCATCTGTCACTGATTTAAAATCAGATTTTTCACCCTGGCTTTTATTATAAGCCGTACATTTACTGGCATGTCACTTTTACGTTACATTTCATACTGTATTAATTTTTATACTTTTATTCCATTTTATACGCACTGTCAACCGTTTATTTTTTAATACGTAAAATTCTTCTTTCTGTCATTACTTGTTGGTTTATTATTATTTGCCGAGTTCATGTTTGCCCTATTTACCCATTTTAAAAATATTTGATCGTTATTATTCTTTTTTCTTTTTCTGGACTGGACCTCCAGGCTCCCAGAACCTGAACAGTTCTGCTTTGCTCTTGGACTGTTCACGTGTTCTTGCATGTGTGTGTGTGTGTGCGTGGCTACTTCTTACCCCGCCTGTGTTCGTCTCTGCACTCAGGATGGGTGTGGTCACTGAAGGAGAGGACGTCTTAGCACGATGGAGCGACGGACTTTTATACCTAGGCAACGTCAAAAGAGTGAGTTTCCCCGATCTGTTGCATTTGTATCCTGCTAAAACAGACATTAACTATCATCTTGCATTTTAAACCCCACTCTGTTTCTCAGGTAGACGTCGTCAAACAGTGCTGTTTGGTCAGATTTGAGGATAATTCTGAGTTCTGGGTCCTCAGGAAAGACATTCACTCATGTAAGTGATGAAACATTACCTACAGCGCGTCTCGTTACAGTTTATTAATATCATTAATGTAGAACTGCATATTGATAAAGTATACAGTATACAGCAGGAGCCTTGGAACACATTTCTATGTAACAGAAATAAACTGAACATTTGGGAAACGTCTTGAGGATAAACATGAAAACGTTTCATACGTTTTTCCCTCCCACTCTGATGAGGGCTCGAAATGAGAGCAGTTGTTGCTTAGAATTATTAAATGATCATATTATTCTCTAATGCGGGCTGTTAGAAGGTTCAACAATCTGGAAACTGTTAATGTTCTGACATGCAGAATGTGCATAATGATATTAAGGTGTAATTCCGGGCAGTTTTAATATCTAACATGGTACGCTGGATGATGTAGTGGCTAAGAAGTAATAGAAATGTAACTTTTTCGGAAGTGTATTTAAGCAAATTATTTTATAAAAATATTAAGAACAGAAAGGATCGTACTCACTTGCTTACTTCATAGATACGGAAACCCTTCACACTACATTACACAAGTTGATTATTTTTCTACAACAGCGTGTCGTGAAGTGTTTTATTCCTCTTATACGACAACAATTTGACAACAATATTTTTTTATTAGTTAAACGACAGCTTGTCATATTGTTTATTCGTGTCTAGTTAATGTTCTTTAACATCTGCAAAACAAGTTAGTTTACGTTCCAAGAAACCAGAAAGTGTAAACTCCTCCGTCCTGCAGACGTCAGAAAACATAAAGATTTCAAGACCTCAGACCGTTAGAAAGTGACACTGACACTGGAGACTCCTTCCATAAATAATAACTAAACCCATTTCTCCTTACAGAAAACCGCATCACGTTTTTAATCTGTTATGATGGAAATGTGAAACGATAGAAAAGATGACGTAACAATAACGACATTACTGTCAGAGCTGCTGTTATAAGTCAAGACCTTCTGACCAATCAGAATCCAGATTTCAACAGCGCTCTGGTGTAACATCAGATTACTATAGTTCCCAAGTGTGACACTTCCTATTTCTGCGTCTCTCTCTCTCTCTTTCTCTCTCTCTCTCTCTCTCTCTCTCAGTCTCAGCCAGTGGAGAGGAAGTGTGTTGTGTCTGTGACAGTCCTCCTCTTAAAGAGCCGCTCATAAACTGTCTGAAATGCCGCCACAGTAAGCAAACACCATATTTTATAGGAGAGAATTTATTGCACCACAGATATATTTACATGATCATTACTTCCCTGTTTATGACTTTTTTATTTATCATGTGACAAATTCAGAACTATCTTGCCTCAAATCCTCAAATGTAAATGATTCTGATGTCGTTCGTTAGTTAAAGGTGACGTCATCCTGTGGGATTTTTGTTACCTTTACGACGATAAGAGATTATTTACGAACAAATGTTAAGTGATATCGGGATATCTATAGTGTGCTTTCTATTAGGAGCGCTATGAGCTTTGTTTACAGATTTTATCGATCGGATCATAAAAGGTGGTTGAGTCTGTCAATTACTTATTCATTACTATACACTCCAGCTTTCATTGTTTAGTGTACTTAAAAACATTACTGGTTTAAAAAATGTAGAAAATAAATGAATGAATCTCCGATAAACAAGTGTTTTGGGTGTAAACTGAGGCAAGGCTGCTCAGCATGTAAAGACAGTTTCGGTCACGTCAATCTCCTTCCTGATTTTCGGACAAGGTGGATCTAGAACATGTCTTAAACTGTAGTAACAAATGTTTAACAATGTAACATTATTATGTTTATTTCACTGTTTTTCTTTTTGATATATCCCGAAAAGCCTGTGTCCTGATATATATGCCAAGCTATGTGTCATTGTGATATATATGTGTGTGTGTGTGTGCATTTCTCTTAAAATCATTATAGACCAGACTGAATAACTGATTTTTAAAGTCGTTTTTCATGAAATCCCTATTTAGAAATGTATTACAAAGGAAAGTTCTCTAAATGCTAGTAACTGTTGGATTTACGATTCAATTTTATACTCAAAATTACATTACAATTTTTTTAATGTTTCTTGATTAAACATTAAAAGGAATATTTTAATAAAGCTGTACTTTAAAAGTGCTTCTCGCGAGCATTCTCATGTTAAAAGAATTAAATATTTCATCCGAAAGCTAGATTTTCTTTGTTTTTAATTGTTTAGTGACATTGAGCAGCATATTTAATCAAATAAAGCCTCATTCGCATGGATTTTTGGAAAAAAGTTCCACAACAAAAAATACTTGTAAACTAAATACTTGGAAAAAGAAGATTATCAGCAATCCACTGGCAAAAATTCTTCATCTCTACTCTTGAAAAAAGACTTTATTTGCTTGTTTTAAACGTTGTCGCCGTCTTCATTTTGTGCTATGGGTGTGCAAACTTTTGCACTCAACTGCAAATGGATTCAAATGGAAGATTTTGTTGTTATTTCAGGTTATCATGCTCAGTGCCACACTCCGGCCGTCGACCCCGAGGAGGACAGCGACTCCTGGGTCTGTCGCCAGTGCGTCTTTGCCGTCGCCACCAAGGTCGAGTTTCGTATTTGCTCGTTTTTGTAACTTGCGGAATGCTGGAAAGAAGATTCCTGTCATGTTTCAGCTTTAATGCGCGTCTCTACTTTTGTGGATGTCTGTGAATTACCTATGCGTCTCTGCATGATTCTAGCCAGTGTGTGATAGCTGCGAGTTCTCTAGTCTGTCCATCATTACTTGCGTTTGACACTCGTTATTATTCTTACTCACGTGACCCCCGTTCCCAAAACTCCCTGTTTGAACCGTTCCTTTCGTGGCAGAAAGCATTCAAAGCAGAACATGTTGATTATTTCACTATAACCGCGTACCCTGTCATCGTCTGATACCTTACTGTCATCACATGACTTTGAACGCTCGCTGATCTGTGTTTCATCACAGAGAGGCGGAGCCTTAAAACGAGGGCGCTTTGCTCGACTCATGCAGCTGATGAAGCTGAGGCTGCCGTATCAGCTTTTGACTCTGGACTGGGACGCACAGCACCTGACCAATCAGCAGCAGTGTTACTGCTACTGCGCTGGACCAGGAGAGTGAGTCGTGTTAATGATAAAATCATTTACGTTTAAATAATGACGTGGAGAATAGGAAGTGTTAGTGCATCATAAAATAGAAGAGCCAATCGGGCTCACAGGAAAGAATTACAAAGAAAATAAGAATATAATCTACTTATTAAATAAGGCTGATTGCTTGATCTTGGCTACTTGTTTGAACGATATCATAGCCTAATACTAGCTAGCTTGGCTGTCAGTTCTAAAGTTCAGCCTTCCCAGAATCCAGATAGTTGATTTTGCATTTTGAATGCAGTAGACTACAGCAAAATATCTGCAAATTCACTGTTAGTGATCCTTTGTGAAAGCAATCTCAAACTTCTTCTTCGCTCACGTGTCACACGTGGAAGTTTTGACGTCACAAGACGGTCGAGGCCGGATCTGGTCCGTTACAGCACAATAAACAGACGAGAACAGAATGGATCAGTTGACAGAATTTAAATCTTCAGTTTCATGTCACATGATCTATAGAATAGGATGTCGCCTAGTATGGCGACTCGCTACTTTCATTACAGAGGCTTCTGGGAAGGGTATGCTAGCATAACATACACGGTATCAAATGTACTAGCTGGCTGCTAGTATAGCATACACAACTATGCTAGTGACCTTGTCTACGTATTATCATAAAATAGTCTGATATTTGGCTAGCTTTCTAGCAAACCAGCCTTTTATTATCAGCTAGCATGCTACTGACCTCGGCTGTTTTACACAATATAATAGCTTGGTGTCGGCTAACATGCTAAAGAACCCGAATGGCTATCAAAGGCAAGAAGTAAGTGAACTGTTCAGCTGGCGAGTTAGCAGGCTAGTCAGTGCTTTTACACATGCACGTGCTTGTTTCTTTGCATTTTGTAATGACGATTCTGTTTTTTGTAAATCTTCATAGGAAACTGAAATAAAGTCTATCGATATTTGAAGTACATTATTTGGTTCTTTTGTCAAATATGTCATGGTTAAATGGTAGTTTTTTATACCAGCTTATTGCGTTATCATCATTGCTGATTTCAGTCAATCCTTTTCGACTATGGTGTAATACTTGAAACTTGAAAACTAATTGCGTACTTTTTGCTCTGTCATGAGGTGGAACTTGAAGATGCTGCAGTGTGGCAGTTGTGGCCAGTGGTTTCATGAAGCCTGCACTCAATGCCTGACCAAACCTCTGCTATACGGAGACAGGTTAGCATTGTGTTAGCATCATGTCAGCATCACACTTTTACATTTTACATGCTGGTCTTTTTTTTTTTTTTCAGGTTTTATCACTTCCAGTGTTCAGTGTGTACGAATGGACCTGAGACCATTCAGAGACTTCCCATGACCTGGTAAGAGCTTCTTTCTCTTTCCTGATATCAGTGAGCAAATGATCACTAACAGTTTTTTTCCCATAATTGTTACCATTTCATGATTTTGTTCCATCTATCCAGGGTAGATTTGGCCCATTTGGTGCTGTATCACCTGTCCCTGTGCTGCAAGAGAAAATACTTCGATTTTGATCATGAAATAATGGCCTTCACCAACGAGAACTGGGATTCTTTGCTGTTAGGCACGGTAATGTAACATGTCCAGAGATCACCATGTCTGATTAGCACACATGGATATATACATTATATTTTCTGTACTATAATTGACATCACCTCACTCTCTCACTCAGGACATTACTGTATAATTCGCTCATCCCTTAATCAAACAATCTGCTTCAGATTGGCTCAAAAATAACGCACTCCATAAATTTCCTGTTGTTGTTTCGCTGTGCTTATATTTTAAACCAACCTAAACGGTGTCGGTGCTTCTTTTCCTGTAATGTACTGGCTTCTGTTCACATCAGGCTTCTGATCGTTTCCTGGGAAATTTACTAGGTCATGTAGGTCAGACTTCTTGGAAGTTAATGCGTGATGGATGTACACTACCAGTCAAAAGTTTGCACACCCCTACTCTTTTTCATAGGTTTTTCTTTATTTTTTTTGCTTTCTACATTGTAAAATATTACCGAATACATCAGAACTATGAAGCAACACGTACGGCGTATACTGAATTATGTGGTCAACAAAAAAAGTGTTAAAAAAAACAAAAAACAAAATATGTTTCATATTTCAGATTCTTCAAAGTAGCCAGCATTTACCGTGATGATGCAATCGGCATTAT